>JAKWBO010000344.1:12500-55469 GCA_034336685.1 Luscinia luscinia
GTGCAGAAGTGTCTGGGGTTGATCCTGCGTGCGCAGCAATGGCCAGCTCACCCGTGGGTGGGCGTGCAGAAATGTCTGTCGCTGCCCCTGGGTGTGCCGCAACGGCCGGTCCACCCGTGGGAGAGCGTGCACAAGTGTCTGCGGGTGCCTCTGGGTGTGCAGCAATGGCCGGCCCACCCGTGGGTGGGCGTGCAGAAGTGTCTGTAGTTGCCCTTTTGAGAGCCGCAATGGCCGGCCCACCCGTGGGTGGGCGTGCAGAAGTATCTGCGGTTGCCCCTGGGTGTGCAGCAACGGCCGGCCCACCCGTGGGTGGGCGTGCAGAAGTGTCTGCGTGTGCCTCTGGGTGTGCAGCAACGGCAGTCCCAGCCGTGGGTGGCCGTGCAGAAGTGTGTGCGTGTGCCTCCGGGTGTGCCGGAACGGCCGGCCGACCCGTGGGCGGGCATGCAGAAGTGTCTGCGTTTGCCCCTGGGTGTGCCGCAACGGCCGGCGCACACGTGGGTGGGCGTGCAGAAGTGTCTGCAGTTGCCTCTGGGTGTGCCACCACGGCCGGTCCACCTGTGGTTGGGGCGTGCAGAAGGGCCTGGGTTTGCCTCTGGGTGTGCAGCCACGGCCAGCCCACCCGTGGGTGAGGCGTGCAGAAAGATGCCTACGTTTGCCTCTGGGTGTGCCGCCCACGGCCGGCGACCCGTGAGTGGGCGTGCAGAACTGTTTGCGTGTGCCACTGGCTGTGCCCCCACGGCCGGCCCACCCGTGGGTGGGGCGTGCAGAAAAAGGTTTGCTGTTTCCTCTGGGTGTGCCGCAACGGCCGGCCCACCCGTGGGTAAGGGCGTGCAGAAGCGCCTGCGGTTGCCTTTGTGTGTGCCGCCACGACCGGCCCACCCGTGGGTGGGCGTGCAGAAGAGCCTGCGGTTGCCTCTGGGTGTGCCGCAGCGGCCGGCCCCACCCGTGGGTGGGCGTGCAGAAACTCTTCTGCGTGTGCCCCTGTGTGTGCCGCCACGGCCGGCCCACCCGTGGGTGAAGCGTGCAGAAGAAACCTCGCGTGTGCCTCTGGGTGTGCCGTCACGGCCGGTCCACCCGTGGGTGAGCGTGCAGAACTGTTTGCGTGTGCCAGTGGCTGTGCCGCCACGGCCGGCCCCACCCGTGGGTGGGGCGTGCAGAAGAGCCTTCGGTTGCCTCTGGCTTTGCCGCCACGACCGGCCCACCCGTGGGTGGCGTGCCCGAACTATTTCGCGTGTGCCACTGGGTGTGCCGCCACGGCCGGCCCACCCGTGGGTGGGCGTGCAGAAAGGGTTTGTGTTTGCCTCTGGGTGTGCCGCCACGGCCGGCCCACCCGTGGGTGGGCGTGCAAAAAAGCCTACGTGTGCCCTGTGTGTGCCGCAACGGCCGGCCCACCAGTGGGTCGGCGTGCAGAAGGTCCTTCGGTTTGCCTCTATGTGTGCCGCCACGGCCGTCCCCACCCGTGGGTGGGCGTGCAGAAGGAGCCTGCAGTGGCCTCTGGGTGTGCCGCCACGGCCGGCCCACCCGTGGAGTGGGCGTGCAGAAGTGTTTGCGTGTGCCACTGAGTATGCCGGCACGGCCAGCTTCACCCGTGGAGTGGGGCGTGCAGAAGGGTTTGTGTTTGCCTCTGGGTGTGCCGCCACGGCCGGCCCACCCGTGGGTGGGCGTGCAGAAGGGTTTGCGGTTGCCTCTGGGTGTGCCGCCCACGGCCAGCCCACCCGTGGGTGAAGGCGTGCAGAAGGGTTTGCGGTTGCCTCTGGGTATGCCGCCACGGGCGCGCCCACCGGTATGGTGGGCGTGCAGAACTGTTCTGCGTGTGCCACTGGCTGTGCCGGCACGGCCGGCCCACCCGTGGGTGGGGCGTGCAGAAGTGTCTGCGGTTGCCTCTGGGTGTGCCGCCACGGCCGGCCCACCCGTGGGTGGGCGTGCAGAAGGGCCTGCGGTTGCCTCTGGGTGTGCCGCCACGGCGGTCTACCCGTGGGTGGGGCGGGAAGAAGGGCTTTCGATTGCCTCTGGGTGTGCCGTCACGGCCGGCCCACCCGTGGAGTGGGGCGTGAAGAAGGGTTTCCGTGTGCCACGGGGTGTGCTGCCACGGCCGGCCCACCCGTGGGGGCGTGCAGAAGGGTTTCGCGTGTGCCACTGGGTGCGCTGCCACGGCCGGCCCACCCGTGGGTGGGGCGTGAAGAAAGAAGTTTCCGTGTGCCACGGGGTGTGCTGCCACGGCCTGCCCACCCGTGGGGGGCGTGCAGAAGAAGATTTCGCGTGTGCCACTGGAGTGCGCTGCCACGGCCGGCCCACCCGTGAGTGGGGCGTGCAGAAGAGCCTGCAGTGGCCTTTGGCTGTGCTGCCACGACCGGCCCACCCGTGGGTGGGCGTGCAGAACTGTTTGCGTGTGCCACTGGCTGTGCCCCTACGGCCGGCCCACCCGTGGGTGGGCGTGCAGAAGGTTTCGCGGTTGCCTCTGGGTGTGCCGCCACGGCCGGCTCACCCGTGGGTGGGCGTGCAGAAAAGCCTGCAGTTGCCTCTGGGTGTGCCTCCACGGCCGGCCCACCAGTGGGTGGGCGTGCAGAACTGTTTGCGTGTGCCACTGGGTGTGCCACCAAGGCCGGCCCACCAGAGGGTGGGCGTGCAAGAACTGTTCTGCGAGGGCCACTGGGTGTGCCGCCACGGCCGGCCCACCCGTGGGTGGGCGTGCAGAAGAGGCCTGCGGTTGCCTCTGGGTGTGCCGCCACGGCCGGCCCACCCGTGGGTGGGCGTGCAGAAGGGCCTGCGTTTACCTTTGGATGTGCCGCCACGGCCGGCCCACCCGTGGGTGGCGTCGGAAGGATTTGTGGCTGCTTCTTGGTGTGTTGCCACGGCCGGCCCACCACGTGGGTGAGGCGTGCAGACTCGGTTTGCGTGTGCCACTTGCTGTGCCGCCACGGCCGGCCCACCCGTGGAGTGGGCGTGCAGAAGAACCTCACGGTTGCCTCTGGGTGTGCTGCCACGGCCGACCCGCCCGTGGGTGGGCGTGCAGAATTGTTTTCGTGTGCGACTGGGTGTGCCGCCACGGCCGGCCCACCCGATGGGTGGGGCGTGCAGAAGGGTTTGTGGTTGCCTCTGGGTGTGCCGCCACGGCCGGTCCACCCGTGGGTGAGCGTGCAGAAGGGCCTGCGGTTGCCTCTGGGTGTGCCGCCACGGCCGGGCCACCCGTGGGTGGGCGTGCAGAAGAACTGCGGTCGCCTCTGGGTGTGCCGCCACGGCCCGACCCACCCGTGGGTGGGCGTGCAGAAGGGCCTGCGGTTGCCTCTGGGTGTGCCGCCACGGCCGGCCCACCCGTGGGTGAAGGCGTGCAGAAAGGCCTGCGGTTGCCTCTGGGTGTGCCGCCACGGCCGGCCCACCCGTGGGTGGGCGTGCAGAAGGAGCCTACGGTTGCCTCTGGGTGTGCCGCCACGGCCGGCCCACCAGCGGGTGAAGGCGTGCAGAAAGGCCTGCGTGTGCCTCTGGGTGTGCCGCCACGGCCGGCCCACCCGTGGGTAAGAGCATGCAGAAGGGCCTGCGGTTACCTTTGGATGTGCCGCCACGGCCGGCCCACCCGTGGGTAGGCGTGCGAGGAAGGTTTGTGGTTGCTTCTTGGTGTGTTGCCACGGCCGGCCCACCCGTGGGTGGGGCGTGCAGAAAGGCCTAGGGTGGCCTCAGGGTGTGCCGCCCGGCCGGCCACCCGATGGGTGGGCGTGCAGAAGAGCCTACGGTTGCCTCTGGGTGTGCCGTCCACGGCCGGTCCACGCGTGGGTGAGCGTGCAGAAGGCCTTCGGTTGCCTCTGGCTGTGCCGCCACGACCGGCTCACCCGTGGGTTGGCGTGCAGAACTGTTTGCGTGTGCCACTGGCTGTTCCGCCACGGCCGGCCCACCCGTGGGTGGGCGTGCAGAAGAGTTTGCGGTTGCCTCTGGGTGTGCCGCCACGGCCGGCCCACCCGTGGGGGGGCGTGCAGAAGGTTCTTGCGTGTGCCACTGGGTGCGCTGCCACGGCCGGCCCACCCGTGGGTGGGGCGTGCAGAACGGCCTCGCGAGTTGCCTCTGGGTGTGCCGGCACGACCGGTCCACCCGTGGGTGGGGCGTGCAGAAGTGTCTGCGTGTGCCTCTGGGTGTTCCGCCCACGGCCGGCCCACCCGTGGGTGGGCGTGCAGAAGGGTTTGTGGTTGCCTCTGGGTGGGCCGCCACGGCCGGCCCACCCGTGGAGTGGGCGTGCAGAAGGGTTTGCGGTTGCCTCTGGGTGTGCCGCCACGGCCGGCACCCACCCGTGGGTGGGCGTGCAGAACTCTTGCGTGTGCCACTGGGTGTGCCGCCACGGCCGGCCCACCAGTGGGTGGGCTGCAGAAGCGCCTGCGGTTGCCTTTGTGTGTGCCGCCACGACCGGCCCACCCGTGGAGTGGGCGTGCAGAACTGTTCTGCGTGTGCCACTGGGTGTGCCGCCACGGCCGGCCCACCCGTGGGTGGCGTGCAGAACTCTTTGCGTGTGCAACTGGGTGTGCAGCCACGGCCGGCCCCACCCGTGGGTGGGGCGTGCAGAAAGGCCTGCGTTTGCCTCTGGGGTGTGCCGCCACGGCTGGCCCATCCGTGGGTGGGCGTGCAGAAGGGCCTCCGCGGTTGGCCTCTGGGTGTGCCGCCACGGCCGGCCCACCCGTGGAGTGGGCGTGCAGAAGGAAGCCTGCTTGTGCCTCTGGGTGTGCCGCCACGGCCGGCCCACCCGTGGGTGGGCGTGCAGAAGGGCTTGAGGTTGCCTCTGGGTGTGCCGCCACGGCCGGCCCCACCCGTGGAGTGGGCGTGCAGAACTGTTTGCGGTTGCCTCTGGGTGTGCCGCCACGGCCGGCCCACCCGTGGAGTGGGGCGTGCAGAAGGGTTTGCGGTTGCCTCTGGGTGTGCCGCCACGGCCGGCTCCCCACCCGTGGGTGAGCGTGCAGAAGAGCCTACGTTTGCCTCTGGGTGTGCTGCCACGGCCGGCCCACCCGTGGGTGGGCGTGCAGAAAGGGCCTGCGGTTGCCGCTGGGTGTGCCGGCCACGGCCGGTCCACCCGTGGGTGGGCGTGCAGAACTGTTTGCGTGTGCCACTGGGTGTGCCGCCACGGCCGGCCCCACCCGTGGGTGGGCGTGCAGAAGGGTTTGCGGTTGCCTCTGGGTGTGCCGCAAGCGATCGGCCCACCCCGTGGGTGGGCGTGAAAAAGAAGAACCTGCGTGTGGCTCTGGGTGTGCCGCGACGGCCGGCCCACCCGTGGAGTGGCGTGCAGAGAGTTCTGCGGTTGCCTCTGGGTGTGCCGCCACGGCCGGCCACCCGTGGGTGAGGCGTGCAGAAGGGCCTGCGATGTGGCTCTGGGTGTGCTGCCACGGCCGGCCCACCCGTGGGTGGGGCGTGCAGAAGGGTCTGCGGTTGCCTCTGGAGTGTGCCGGCACGGCCGGCTTCCACCCGTGGGTGGGCGTGCAGAGAGAGCCTGCAGTTGCCTCTGGGTGTGCCGCCACGGCCGGCCCACCCGTGGGTGGGCCTGCAGAACTTGTTTGCGTGTGCCACTGGCTGTGCCGCCACGGCCGGCCCACCCGTGGGTGGGGCGTGCAGAAGGGCCTGCGTTTGCCTTTGGGTGTGCCGCCACGGCCGGCCCACCCGTGGGTGGTCGTGCAGAAGGGCCTGCGGTTGCCTCTGGGTGTGCCGCCACGGCCGGCCCACCCGTGGGTGGCGTGCAAACTCTTTGCGTGTGCCGACTGGTTGTGCCGCCACGGCCGGCCCCACCCGTGGGTGGGCGTGCAGAACTCGGCCTGCGTGTGCCTCTGGGTGTGCCGCCACGGCCGGCCCCACCCGTGGGTGGGCGTGCAGAACTGTTTGCGTGTGCCAGTGGGTGTGCCGCCACGGCCGGCCCACCCGTGGGTGGGCGTGCAGAAGGGTTTGTGTTTGCCTCTGGGTGTGCCGCCACGGCCGGCCCACCCGTGGGTGGGCGTGCAGAAGGGCCTGCGGTTGCCTCTGGGTGTGCCGCCACGGCCGGCCCCACCCGTGGGTGAGGCGTGCAGAAGGGCCTGCGGTTGCCTCTGGGTGTGCCGCCACGGCCGGTCCACCCGTGGGTGGGCGTGCAGAAGGGCCTTGCGTGTTGCCTCTGGGTGTGCCGCCACGGCCGGCCCACCCGTGGAGTGGGCGTGCAGAACTGTTTGCGTGTGCCACTGGGTGTGCCGCCACGGCCGGCCCCACCCCGTGGGTGAGCGTGCAGAAGGGTTTGCGTGTGCCACTGGGTGTGCTGCCACGGCCGGCCCACCCGTGGGGGGCGTGCAGAAAGGTTTGCGCGTTGCCACTGGGTGTGCCGCCACGGCCGGCCCACCCGTGGGTAGGCGTGCAGAAGGGCCTGCGGTTGCCTCTGGGTGTGCCGCCACGGCCGGCCCACCCGTGGGTGGGGCGTGCAGAACTGTTTGCGTGTGCCATTGGGTGTGCCGCCACGGCCGGCCCACCGGTGGGTGGGCGTGCAGAACGGCCTGCGGTGGCCTCTGGGTGTGCCGCCCACGGCCGGTCCACCAGTGGGTAGGCGTGCAGAACTGTTTCGTGTGCCACTGGGTGTGCCGCCACGGCCGGCCCACCCGTGGGTGAGGCGTGCAGAAGGGCCTGCGGTGTGCCTCTGTGTGTGCGCACGGCCGGCCCACCCGTGGGTGGGCGTGCAGAAGGCGCCTGCGGTTGCCTCTGTGTGTGCCGCCACGGCCGGCCCACCTGTGGGTGGGCGTGCAGAACTGTTTGCGTGTGCCACTGGGTGTGCCGCCCACGGCCGCCCCACCCGTGGGTGGGCGTGCAGAAGGCTTCTGCGGTTGCCTCTGGGTGTGCCGCCACGGCCCGGCCAACCCGTGGGTGGGGCGTGCAGAAGGGTTTGCGGTTGCCTCTGGGTGTGCCGCCACGGCCGGCCAACCCGTGGGTGGGGCGTGCAGAACTGTTTGCGTGTGCCACTGGGTGTGCCGCCAAGGCCGGCCCACCAGTGGGTGGGGCGTGCAGAACTGTTTGCGAGGGCCACTGGGTGTGCCGCCACGGCCGGCCCACCCGTGGGTGGGCGTGCAGAAGGGCCTGCGGTTTGCCTCTGGGTGTGCCGCCACGGCCGGCCCACCCGTGGGTGGCGTGCAGAAGAGCTCTGCGTTTGCCTTTGGATGTGCCGCCACGGCCGGCCCACCCGTGGGTGGGGCGTGCAGAAGTGATTTGCGTGTTGCCTCTGGGTGTGCTGCCACGGCCGGCCCACCCGTGGGTGGGCGTGCAGAACAGTTTGCGTGTGCCACTGGCTGTGCCGCTACGGCCGGCCCACCCGTGGGTGGGCGTGCAGAAGAGCCTACGGTTGCCTCTGGGTGTGCCGCCACGGCCGACCCGCCCGTGGGTGGGGCGTGAATAATTGTTTGCGTGTGCCACTGGGTGTGCCGCCACGGCCGGCCCACCCGTGGGTGGGCGTGCAGAAGGGTTTGTGGTTGCCTCTGGGTGTGCCGCCACGGCCGGTCCACCCGTGGGTGAGCGTGCAGAAGGGCCTGCGGTTGCCTCTGGGTGTGCCGCCACGGCCGGCCCACCCGTGGGTGGGGCGTGCAGAAGGGTTTGCGGTCGCCTCTGGGTGTGCCGCCACGGCCGGCCCACCCGTGGGTGGGCGTGCAGAAGGGCCTGCGGTTGCCTCTGGGTGTGCCGCCACGGCAGCCCACCCGTGGGTGGGGCGTGCAGAAGGGTTTGTGGTTGCCTCTGGGTGTGCTGCCACGGCCGTCCCGCCCGTGGGTGGGGCGTGCAGAATTGTTTTACCGTGTGCCACTGGGTGTGCCGCCACGGCCGGCCCACCCGTGGGTGGGCGTGCAGAAGGGTTTGCGGTTGCCTCTGGGTGTGCCGCTGACGGCCGGCCCACCCGTGGGTGGCCGTGCAGAACGATTTCGCGTGTGCCACTGGCTGTGCCGCCACGGCCGGCCCACCGGTGGGTGGGGCGTGCAGAAGGGCCGGCGGTGGCCTCTGGGTGTGCCGCCACGGCCGGCCCACCTGTGGGTGGGCGTGCAGAACTGTTTGCGTGTGCCACTGGGTGTGCCGCCACGGCCTCCCCACCCGTGGGTGGGCGTGCAGAAAGGCTTGCGGTTGCCTCTGGGTGTGCCGCGACGGCCGGCCCCAACCGTGGGTGGGGCGTGCAGAAGGGTTTGCGGTTGCCTCTGGGTGTGCCGCCACGGCCGGCCCCACCCGTGGGTGGGGCGTGCAGAAGGGCCTGCAGTTGCCTCTGGGTGTGCCACCACGGCCGGCCCACCTGTGGGTGGGGCGTGCAGAAGGGCCTGGGATTGCCTCTGGGTGTGCAGCCACGGCCGGCCCACCCGTGGGTGGGCGTGCAGAAGGGTTTGCAGTTTCCTCTGGGTGTGCTGCGACGGCCGGCCCACCCGTGGGTCGCAGCGTGAAGAAGGGCATGCGTGTGGCTCTGGGTGTGCCGCCACGGCCGGCCCACCTGTGGGTGGGCGTGCAGAAGGGCCTCCGTGGGGCTCTGGGTGTGCAGCCACGACCGGCCCACCCGTGGGTGGGGCGTGCAGAAGAGCCTCCGTGGGGCTCTGGGTGTGCCGCCACGGCCGGCCCACCCGTGGGTGGGCGTGCAAAGGGTTTGCAGTTGCCTCTGGGTGTGCCGCCACGGCCGGCCCACCCGTGGGTGGGGCGTGCAGTAGGGTTTGCGGTTGCCTCTGGGTGTGTCGCCACGGCCGGCCCACCCGTGGGTGGGCGTGCAGAAAAGCCTGCAGTTGCCTCTGGGTGTGCCTCCACGGCCGGGCCCACCCGTGGGTGGGGCGTGCAGAAGGGCTTGCGGTTACCTCTGGGTGTGCCGCCACGGCCGGCCCACCCGTGGGTGGGCGTGCAGGAAGGATTTGCGGTGTGCCTCTGGGTGTGCCGCCACGGCCGGCCCACCCGTGGGTGGGGCGTGCAGAAAACGGTTTGCGTGTGCCACTGGCTGTGCCGCCACGGCCGGCCCACCCGTGGGTGGGCGTTCAGAAGGGCCTGCGGTTGCATCTGGGTGTGCTGCCACGGCCGTCCCGCCCGTGGGTGGGGCGTGCAGAGGTGTTTCGTGTGCCACTGGGTGTGCCGCCACGGCCGGCCCACCGTGGGTGAAGCGTCGCAGAAGGGTTTGCGGTTGCCTCTGGGTGTGCCGCCACGGCCGGCCCACCCGTGGGTGGGGCGTGCAGAACTGATTTGCGTGTGCCATTGGCTGTGCCGCCACGGCCGGCCCACCGGTGGGTGGGCGTGCAGAAAAGGCCTGCGGTGTGCCTCTGGGTGTGCCGCCACGGCCGGCCCACCCGTGGAGTGGGCGTGCAGAAGGAGCCTGCGGTGGCCTCGGGTTGTGCCGCCCACGGCCGGCCCACCCGTGGGTGAGGCGTGCAGAAGGGCCTGCGGTGGCCTCAGGGTGTGCCGCCACGGCCGGCCCACCGCGTGGAGTGGGCGTGCAGAAGGGCCTCGCGATTTGCCTCCTGGGTGTGCCGTCCGCGGCCGGTCCACGCGTGGGTGAGCGTGCAGAAGGCCCTTCGGTTGCCTCTGGCTGTGCCGCCACGACCGGCCCACCCGTGGGTGGGCGTGCAGAACTCTTCTGCGTGTGCCACTGGCTGTGCCGCCACGGCCGGCCCACCCGTGGGTGGGGCGTGCAGAAGGGCCTGCGTGTGCCTCTGGGTGTGCCGCCACGGCCGGCCCACCCGTGGAGTGGGCGTGCAGAAGGGCCTGCGGTGTGCCTCTGTGTGTGTTGCACGGCCGGTCCACCCGTGGGTGGGGCGTGCAGAAGGGTTTGTGGTTGCCTCTGGGTGTGCCGCCACGGCCGGCCCCACCCGTGGGTGGGCGTGCACAAGGGTTTGCGTGTTGCCTCTGGGTGTGCCGCCACGGCCAGCCCACCCTTGGGTGGGCGTGCAGAAATCTTTGCGTGTGCCACTGGGTGTGCCGCCACGGCCGGCCCACCCGTGGGTGAAGCGTGCAGAAGCGCCTGCGTGTTGCCTTTGTGTGTGCCGCCACGGCCCCGGCTCCACCCGTGGGTGGGCGTGCAGAACTGTTTGCGTGTGCCACTGGGTGTGCCGCCACGGCCGGCCCACCCGTGGGTGGGCGTGCAGAACTCTTTGCGTGTGCAACTGGGTGTGCCGCCACGGCCGGCCCACCCGTGGGTGGGCGTGCAGAAAGAGCCTGCAGGTTGCCTCTGGGTGTGCCGCCACGGCCGGCCCACCTGTGGGTGGGGCGTGCAGAAGGTGTCTGTCGTTTGTCTCTGGGTGTGCCGCCACGGCCGGCCCACCCGTGGGTGGGCGTGCAGAACTGTTTGCGTGTGCCACAGGCTGTGCCCCCAACGGCCGGCCCACCCGTGGAGTGGGCGTGCAGAGAGCTCTTTGCGTGTGCAACTGGGTGCGCAGCCACGGCCGGCCCACCCGTGGGTGGGCGTGCGAGAAGGGCCTCGCGTTTGCCTCTTGGTGTGCCGCCCACGGCTGGCCCATCCGTGGGTGGGCGTGCAGAAGAAGACCTCCGATGGGGCTCTGGTGTGCCGCCACGGCCGGCCCACCCGTGGGTGGGGCGTGCAGAAAGAGGCCTGCGTGTTGCCTCTGGGTGTGTCGCCACGGCCGGCCCACCCGTGGGTGGGGCGTGCAGAAGGGTTTGCGGTTGCCTCTGGGTGTGCCGGCGACGGCCGGCCCACCCGTGGGTGGGCGTGCACAAGCTGTTTGCGGTTGCCTCTGGGTGTGCCGCCCACGGCCGACCACCCGTGGGTGGGCGTGCAGAAGGGCCTACGTTTCCCTCTGGGTGTGCCGCCACGGCCGGCCCACCGGTGGGTGGGGCGTGCAGAAGGGCCTGCGTGTTGCCTCTGGGTGTGCCGACACGACCGGTCCACCCGTGGGTGGGCGTGCAGAACTGTTTGCGTGTGCCACTGGGTGTGCCGCCACGGCCGGTCTACCCGTGGTTGGGCGTGCAGAAGGGTTTGCGGTTTCCTCTGGGTGTGCCGCCGCGACCGGCCCACCCGTGGGTGGGGCGTGCAGAAGAGGCCTGCGTGTGCCTCTGGGTGTGCCGCCACGGCCGGCCCACCCGTGGGTGGGCGTGCAGAAGTGTTTGCGGTTGCCTCTGGGTGTGCCGCCACGGCCGGCTACCCGTGGGTGGGCGTGCAGAAGGGCCTGCGTGTGGCTCTGGGTGTGCCGCCACGGCCGGCCCACCCGTGGGTGGGCGTGCAGAACTGTTTGCGTGTGCCACTGGGTGTGCCGCCACGGCCGACCCACCCGTGGGTGGGCGTGCAGAATGGCTTCCTGCGTGTGCCTCTGGGTGTGCCGCCACGGCCGGCCCACCCGTGGGTGGGCGTGCAGAACTGTTTGCGTGTGCCACTGGGTGTGCCGCCACGGCCGACCCACCCGTGGAGTGGGCGTGCAGAAGGGCCTGCGGTTGCCTCTGGGTGTGCCGCCACGGCCGGCCCACCCGTGGGTGGAAGCGTGCAGAAGGAGCCTGCGGTTGCCTCTGGGTGTGCCGCCACGGCCGGTCTACCCGTGGGTGGGGCGGGAAGAAGGAGCCTTCGGTTGCCTCTGGTTGTGCCGTCACGGCCGGCCCACCCGTGGGTGGGCGTGCAGAACTTCTTGCGTGTGCCACTGGGTGTGCCGCCACGGCCGGCCCACCCGTGGGTGGGCGTGCAGAAGGGTTTGCGTGTGCCACTGGGTGTGCTGCCACGGCCGGCCCACCCGTGGGTGGGCGTGCAGAAGGAGCCTGCGGTTGCCTCTGGGTGTGCCGCGACGACCCGGCCCACCCGTGGGTGGGCGTGCAGAACTTGTTCTGCGTGTGCCATTGGCTGTGCCGCCACGGCCGGCCCACCGGTGGGTGGGGCGTGCAGAAGAGCCGGCGGTGGCCTCTGGGTGTGCCGCCACGACCGGCCCACCTGTGGGTGGGGCGATGCAGAACTGTTTGCGTGTGCCACTGGGTGTGCCGCCACGGCCTCCCCACCCGTGGGTGGGGCGTGCAGAAAAGGCTTGAGGTTGCCTCTGGGTGTGCCGCGACGGCCGGCCCAACCGTGGGTGGGCGTGCAGAAGGGTTTGCGGTTGCCTCTGGGTGTGCCGCCACGGCCGGCCCACCCGTGGGTGGGCGTGCAGAAGGGCCTGCAGTGTGCCTCTGGGTGTGCCACCACGGCCGGCCCACCTGTGGGTGGGCGTGCAGAAAGAGCCTGGGATTGCCTCTGGGTGTGCAGCCACGGCCGGCCCACCCGTGGGTGGGGCGTGCAGAAAGAGTTTGCAGTTTCCTCTGGGTGTGCAGCAGCGGCCGGCCCACCCGTGGGTGCGCGTGAAGAAGGGCATGCGTGTGGCTCTGGGTGTGCCGCCACGGCCGACCCACCTGTGGGTGGGGCGTGCAGAAGAGGCCTCCGTGGGGCTCTGGGTGTGCAGCCACGACCGGCCCACCCGTGGGTGGGCGTGCAGAAGGGCCTCCGTGGGGCTCTGGGTGTGCCGCCACGGCCGGCCCACCCGTGGGTGGGCGTGCAAAAGGGTTTGCAGTTGCCTCTGGGTGTGCCGCCACGGCCGGCCCACCCGTGGGTGGGCGTGCAGTAGGGTTTGCGGTTGCCTCTGGGTGTGTCGCCACGGCCGGCCCACCCGTGGGTGGGCGTGCAGAAAAGCCTGCAGTTGCCTCTGGGTGTGCCTCCACGGCCGGCCCACCCGTGGGTGGGCATGCAGAAGGGTTTGCGGTTGCCTCTGGGTGTGCCCCACGGCCGGCCCACCCGTGGGTGGGGCGTGCAGAACTTCTTTGCGTGTGCCACTGGGTGTGCCGCCACGGCCGGCCCACCACCGTGGGTAGGCGTGCAGAAGCGCCTGCGGTTGCCTTTGTGTGTGCCGCCACGACCGGCCCACCCGTGGGTGGGCGTGCAAGAACTTGTTTGCGTGTGCCACTGGGTGTGCCGCCACGGCCGGCCCACCCGTGGGTGGGCGTGCAGAACTCTTTGCGTGTGCAACTGGGTGTGCCGCCGGCCGGCCCACCCGTGGGTGAGGCGTGCAGAAGGGCCTGGGATTGCCTCTGGGTGTGCAGCCACGGCCGGCCCACCCGTGGGTGGGCGTGCAGAAGTGCCTTCGTTTGTCTCTGGGTGTGCCGCCACGGCCGGCCCACCCGTGGGTGGGCGTGTAGAACTGTTTGCGTGTGCCACTGGCTGGGCCCCCACGGCCGGCCCACCCGTGGGTGGGCGTGCAGAACTCTTTGCGTGTGCAACTGGGTGTGCAGCCACGGCCGGCCCACCCGTGGGTGGGCGTGCGGAAGGGCCTGCGTTTGCCTCTTGGTGTGCCGCCACGGCTGGCCCATCCGTGGGTGGGCGTGCAGAAGGGCCTCCGTGGGGCTCTGGGTGTGCCGCCACGGCCGGCCCACCCGTGGGTGGGCTTGCAGAAGGGCCTGCGTGTGCCTCTGGGTGTGCCGCCACGGCCGGCCCACCCGTGGGTGGGCGTGCAGAAGGGCTTGAGGTTGGCTCTGGGTGTGCCGCCACGGCCGGCCCACCCGATGGGTGAGCGATGCAGAAGGTTTCGCGGTTGCCTCTGGGTGTGCCGGCACGGCCGACCACCCGTGGGTGGGCGTGCAGAAGGGTTTGCGTGTTGCCTCTGGGTGTGCCGCCACGGCCGGCCCACCCGTGGGTGAGCGTGCAGAAGGGCCTGCGTTTGCCTCTGGGTGTGCTGCCACGGCCGGCCCACCCGTGGGTGGGCGTGCAGAAGGGCCTGCGGTTGCCTCTGGGTGTGCCGGCACGACCGGTCCACCCGTGGGTGGGCGTGCAGAACTGTTTGCGGTTGCCTCTGGGTGTGCCGCCACGGCCGGCCCACCCGTGGGTGGGGCGTGCAGAAGGGTTTCGCGGTTTTCTCTGTGTGTGCACTAGCGGCCGACCCACCCGTGGGTGCCAGCGTGAAGAAAGGAGCCTGCGTGTGGCCTCTGGGTGTGCCGCGACGGCCGGCCCACCACGATGGAGTAGGCGTGCAGAAGGGTTTGCGGTTGCCTCTGGGTGAGCCGCCACGGCCGGCTACCCGTGGGTGGGGCGTGCAGAAGGGCCTGCGTGTGGCTCTGGGTGTGCTGCCACGGCCGGCCCACCCGTGGAGTGGGGCGTGCAGAAGGGTCTGCGTTTGTTTCTGGAGTGCACCGACACGGCTGACCCACCACGTGGGTGGGCGTGCAGAAGAGCCTGCAGTTGCCTCTGGGTGTGCCGCCACGGCCGGCCCACCCGTGGGTGAGCCTGCAGAACTGTTTGCGTGAGCCACTGGCTGTGCCGCCACGGCCGGCCCACCCGTGGGTGGGGCGTGCAGAAGAACCTCTGCGGTTGCCTCTGGGTGTGCCGCCACGGCCGGCCCACCCGTGGTTAGGCGTGCAGAAGAGCCTGCGGTTGCCTCTGGGTGTGCCGCCCACGGCCGGTCTACCCGTGGGTGAGGCGGGAAGAAGGGCCTTCGGTTGCCTCTGAGTGTGCCCGTCACGGCCGGCCCACCCGTGGGTGTGCGTGCAGAACTCTTCTGCGTGTGCCACTGGGTGTGCCGCCACGGCCGGCCCAGCCGTGGTTGGGGGCGATGCAGAAGGGTTTCGCGTGTGCCACTGGGTGTGCCGCCACGGCCGGCCCACCCGTGGGTGGGCGTGCAGAAGAGGCCTGCGTGTGCCTCTGTGTGTGTTGCGGCCGGTCCACCCGTGGGTGGGCGTGCAGATGGGCCTTCGGTTGACTCTGCGTTTCCGCCCACGGCAGATCCCACCCGTGGGTGGGCGTGCAGAAAGGGTTTGTGGTTGCCTCTGGGTGTGCCGCCACGGCCGCCCCACCCGTGGAGTGGGGCGTGCAGAAGGGTTTCGCGGTTTGCCTCTGGGTGTGCCGCCACGGCCGGCCCACCCGTGGGTGAAGCGTGCAGAAAAGCGCCCTGCGGTTGCCTTTGTGTGTGCCGCCACGACCGGCCCACCTGTGGGTGGGGCGTGCAGGAGCACTGTTTACGCGTGTGCCACTGGGTGTGCCGCCACGGCCGGCCCACCCGTGGGTGGGCGTGCAGAAGAACTGCGGTTTGCCTCTGGGTGTGCCGCGACGGCCGGCCCCAACCGTGGGTAGGCGTGCAGAAGGGTTTGCGGTTGCCTCTGGGTGTGCCGCCACGGCCGACCCACCCGTGGGTGGGCGTGCAGAAGGGCCTGCAGTTGCCTCTGGGTGTGCCACCACGGCCGGCCCACCTGTGGGTGGGGCGTGCAGAAAGAGCCCTCCGTGGGGCTCTGGGTGTGCCGCCACGACCGGCCCACCCGTGGGTGGGGCGTGCGAAGGAGCCTCCGTGGGGCTCTGGGTGTGCCGCCACGGCCGGCCCACCCGTGGAGTGAAGGCGTGCAAAAGGGTTTGCAGTTGCCTCTGGGTGTGCCGCCACGACCGGCCCACTCCGTGGGTGGGGCGTGCAGTAAGGTTTGCGGTTGCCTCTGGGTGTGTCGCCACGGCCGGCCCACCCGTGGGTGGGCGTGCAGAAAAAGCCTGCAGTTGCCTCTGGGTGTGCCTCCACGGCCGGCCCACCAGTGGGTGGGCGTGCAGAACCGTTTGCTTGTGCCACTGGGTGTGCCACCAAGGCCGGCCCACCAGTGGGTGGGGCGTGCAAGAACTGTTCGCGAGGGCCACTGGGTGTGCCGCCCACGGCCGGCCAGCCGTGGGTGAAGCGTGCAGAAGAGCCTGTGGTTACCTTTGGATGTGCCGCCACGGCCGGCCCACCCGTGGGTGGGGCGTGCGGAAGAGATTTGTGGTTGCTTCTTGGTGTGTTGCCACGGCCGGCCCACCCGTGGGTGGGGCGTGCAGAAACGATTTCGCGTGTGCCACTGGCTGTGCCGCCACGGCCGGCCCACCCGTGGGTGGGGCGTGCAGAAGGAGCCTTCGGTTGACTCTGCGTTTGCCGCCCACGGCCGTCCCACCCGTGGGTTGGGCGTGCAGAAATGTTTGCGCTGGCCACTGGGTGTGCCGCCACGGTCGACCCACTCGTGGGTGGGGCGTGCAGAAAGGGATTTGTGGTTGCCTCTGGGTGCTCCGCCACGGCCAGCCCACCCGTGGGTAGGCGTGCAGAAGGGTTTGCGGTTGCCTCTGCGTGTGCCGCCACGGCCGGCCCACCCGTGGGTGGGCGTGCAGAACTGTTCGCGTGTGCCTCTGGCTGTGCCCCACGGCCGGCCCACCCGTGGGTGGGCGTGCAGAACATCTTGCGTGTGCAACTGGGTGTGCAGCCACGGCCGGCCCACCCGTGGGTGGGCGTGCGGAAGGAGCCTGCGTTTGCCTCTTGGTGTGCCGCCCACGGCTGGCCCATCCGTGGGTGGGGCGTGCAGAAGGAGCCTCCGTGGGGCTCTGGGTGTGCCGCCCACGGCCGGCCCACCCGTGGGTGGGCGTGCAGAAGAACCTGCGTGTGCCTCTGGGTGTGCCGCCACGGACGGCCCACCCGTGGGTGGGCGTGCAGAAGGGCTTGAGGTTGGCTCTGGGTGTGCCGGCACGGCCGGCCCACCACCGATGGAGTAGGCGTGCAGAAGGGTTTGCGGTTGCCTCTGGGTGTGCCGCCACGGCCGGACCACCCGTGGGTGAAGCGTGCAGAAGGGCCTGCTTTGCCTCTGGGTGTGCTGCCACGGCCGGCCCACCCGTGGGTGGGGCGTGCAGAAGAGCCTGCGGTTGTCTCTGGGTGTGCCAGCACGACCGGTCCACCCGTGGGTGGGCGTGCAGAACTCTTTCGCGTGTGCCACTGGGTGTGCCGCCACGGCCGGCCCACCCGTGGGTGGGCGTGCAGAAGGGTTTGCGGTTTCCTCTGGGTGTGCCGCAGCGGCCGGCCCACCACGTGGAGTGCCAGCGTGAAGAAGGGCCTGCGTGTGGCTCCTGGGTGTGCCCGCTGACGGCGGGCCCACCCGTGGGTGGGCGTGCAGAAGGGTTTGCGGTTGCCTCTGGGTGAGCCGCCACGGCCGGCCCACCCGTGGGTGGGCGTGCAGAACTGTTTGCGTGTGCCACTGGCTGTGCCGCCACGGCCGGCCCACCCGTGGGTGGGGGTGCCGAAGAGGCCTGGAGTTTGCCACTGGGTGTGCCGCCACGGCCGGCCCACCCGTGGGTGGGCGTGCAGAAGGGTCTGCGGTTGTTTCTGGAGTGCGCCCGACGCCAGCCCACCCGTGGGTAGAGCGTGCAGAAGGGCCTGCAGTTGCGTCTGGGTGTGCCGCCACGGCCGGCCCACCCGTGGGTGGGCGTGCAGAACTGTTTCTGCGTGTGCCACTGGCTGTGCCGCCACGGCCGGCTTACCCATGGGTGGGCGTGCAGAAGGGCCTGCGGTTGCCTCTGGGTGTGCCGCCGCGGCCGGCCCCGTGGGTGGGCGTGCAGAAGGGCTTCGTGAGCCTCTGGGTGTGCCGCCCGGCTGGCCCACCCATGGCTGGGCGTAGAACTGTTTGCGTGTGCCACTGGAGTGTGCCGCCACGGCCGGCCCACCCGTGGGTGGGCGTGCAGAACGCCTGCGGTTGCCTCTGGGTGTGCCGCCACGGCCGGCCCACCCGTGGTGGAGTACAGAAGGACTGCGGTTGCCTCTGGGTGTGCCGCCACGGCCGGCCCACCCGTGGGTGGGCGTGCAGAGGGTCTGCGTTTGCCTCTGGGTGTGCCGTACGGCCGGCCCACCCGTGAGTGGGCGTACAGAAGGCTTTGCGGTTGCCTCTGGGTGTGCCGCCACGGCGGCCCACCCGTGGGTGGGCGTGTCAGAAGGGCCTGCGTGGGGCTCTGGGTGTGCCGCCACGGCCGGTCCACCCGTGGGTGGGCGTGCAGAACTGTTTGCGTGTGCCACTGAGTGTGCTGCCACGGCCGGCTCACCCGTGGGTGGGCGTGCAGAACTGTTTGCGTGTGCCACTGAGTGTGCCGCCACGGCCGGCTCACCCGTGGAGTGGGCGTGCAGAAGGGCTTTGCGGTTGCCTCTGGGTGTGCCGCCACGGCCGGCCCGCCCGCGGGTGGGCGTGCAGAAGGGTCTGCGTTTGACTCTGGGTGTGCCGGCACGGCCGGTCCCACCCGTGGGTGGGCGTGCAGAAGAGCTTGCGTGTTGCCTCTGGGTGTGCCGCCACGGCCTGCCCACCCGTGGGTGGGCGTGCAGAAGGGTCTGCGTTTGCCTCTGGGTGTGCCGCCGCGGCCGGACCCACCCGTGGGTGGGCGTGCAGAAGGGCCTGCGGTTTGCCTCTGGGTGTGCCGCCACGGCCGGTCCCCCCACCCGTGGGTGGGCGTGCAGAAGTGCCTGCGTTTGCCTCTGGGTGTGCAGCCACGGTCCGGCCCACCCGTGGGTGGGCGTGCAGTAACTGTTTGCGTGTGCCACTGGCTGTGCCGCCACGGCCGGCCCACCCGTGGTTGGGCGTGCAGAAGGGTTTGCGTGTGCCTCTGGGTGTGCCGCCACGGCCGGCCCACCCGTGGGTGGGGCGTGCAGAAGTGCCTGCGGTTGTCTCTGGGTGTGCCGCCACGGCAGGCCCACCCGTGGGCTGAGCGTGCAGAAGGGCCTTTGTGTGCCTCTGGGTGTGCCGCCACAGCCGGCCCACCCGTCGCGTGGGCGTACAGAAGAGTTTGCGGTTACCTCTGGGTGTGCCGCCACGGCCGACCCACCTGTGGGTGGGCGTTCAGAACTGTTTGCGTGTGCCTCTGGATGTGCCGCCACGGCCGGTCCACCCGTGGTTGGGGCGTGCAGAAGGGTTTGCGGTTGCCTCTGGGTGTGCCGCCACGACCGGCCCACCCGTGGCTGAGCGTGAAGAAGGGCCTTTGTGTGCCTCTGGGTGTGCCGCCACGGCCGGCCCACCCGTGGGTGGGCGTGCAGAAGGGCCTGCAGTTGCCTCTTGGTGTGCCGCCACGGCCGGCCCACCTGTGGAGTGGGCGTGCAGAACTGTTTGCGGTTGCCTCTGGGTGTGCCGCCACGGCCGGCCCACCCGTGGGTGGGCGTGCAGAAGGGCCTGCGTTTGCCTCTGGGTGTGCCGCCACGGCCGGCCCACCCGTGGGTGGGCGTGCAGTAGGGTTTGCGGTTGCCTCTGGGTGTGCAGCCACGGCCGGCCCACCCTGGTGGGTGGGCGTGCAGAAGGGCCTGCGGTTGCCTCTGGGTGTGCCGCCACGGCCGGCCCACCCGTGGGTGGGCGTGCAGAAGTGCCTGCGTTTGCCTCTGGGTGTGCAGCCACGGCCGGCCCACCCGTGGGTGGGCGTGCAGAACTGTTTGCGTGTGCCACTGGCTGTGCCGCCACGGCCGGCCCACCCGTGGGTGGGGCGTGCAGAAGGGCCTGCGGTTGCCCTTGGGTGTGCCCGCCACGGCCGGCCCACCCGTGGGTGGGCGTGCAGAAGGGCTCTGCGGTTGCCTCTGGGTGTGCTGCCACGGCCGGCCCACCCGTGGGCTGGGCGTGCAAGAACGGTCTGCTTGTGCCACTGGGTGTGCCGCCACGGCTAGCCCACCGTGGGTGGGCGTGCAGAACTGTTTGCGGTGTGCCACTGGGTGTGCCGCCACGGCCGGCCCACCCGTGGGTGGGCGTGCAGAACTGTTTGCGTGTGCCACTGAGTGTGCCGCCACGGCCGGCTCACCCGTGGGTGGGCGTGCAGAAGGGTTTGCGGTTGCCTCTGGGTGTGCCGTCACGGCCGGCCCACCCGTGGGTGGGCGTGCAGAAGGGCCTCCGTGTAGCCTCTGGGTGTGCCGCCACGGCCGGCGCACCCGTGGCTGGGCGTGCAGAACTGTTTGCGTCGCCACTGGGTGTGCCGCCACGGCCGGCCCACCCATGGCTGGGCGTGCAGAACTGTTTGCGTGTGCCACTGAGTGTGTCGCCACGGCCGGCCCACCCGTGGGTGGGGCGTGCAGAAGCGCCTACGGTTGCCTCTGGGTGTGCCGCCACGGCCGACCCACCCGTGGGTGGGCGTGCAGAAGGGCTCTGCAATTGCCTCTGGGTGTGCCGCCACGGCCGGCCCACCCGTGGGTGGGCGTGCAGAAAGGCCTGCGGTTGTCTTTGGGTGTGCCGCCACGGCCGGCCCACCCGTGGGTGGGCGTGCAGAAGAGCCTGCATGTGGCTCTGGGTGTGCCGCCACGGCCGGCCCACCCGTGGGTGGGCGTGCAGAACTGTTTGCGTGTGCCACTGGGTGTGCTGCCACGGCCGGCTCACCCGTGGGTGGGCGTGCAGAACTGTTTGCGTGTGCCACTGAGTGTGCCGCTCACGGCCGGCTCACCCGTGCGTGGGCGTGCAGAAGGCTTTGCGGTTGCCTCTGGGTGTGCCACCACGGCCGGCCCGCCCGTGGGTGGGCGTGCAGAAGGATCTGCGTTTGACTCTGGGTGTGCCGGTACGGCCTGCCCACCCGTGGGTGGGAGTACAGAAGGCTTTGCGGTTGCCTCTGGGTGTGCCGCCACGGCCGGCCCACCCGTGGGTGGGCGTTCAGAAGGGCCTGCGTTTGCCTCTGGGTGTGCCGCCACGGCCGGCCCACCCGTGGGTGGGCGTGTCAAAGGGCCTTTGTGTGCCTCTGGGTGTGCCGCCACGGCCGGCCCACCCGTGGGTGGGCGTGCAGAAAGGCCTGCGGTTGCCTCTGGGTGTGCCGGCCCTGCCGGACCTCCCGTAGGTGGGCGTGCAGAAGGGCCAGGGTTTGCCACTGGGTGTGCCGCCACGGCCGGTCCACCCGTGGGTAGGCGTGCAGATGTGCCTGCGTTTGCCTCTGGGTGTGCAGCCACGTCCGGCGCACCCGTGGGTGGGCGTGCAGAACTGTTTGCGTGTGCCACTGGCTGTGCCGCCACGGCCGGCCCACCCGTGGGTGGGCGTGCAGAACTGTTTGCGTGTGCCACTGGGTGTGCCGCCACGGCTGGCCCACCCGTGGGTGGGCGTGCAGAACTGTTTGCGTGTGCCACTGAGTGTGCCGCCACGGCCGGCTCACCCGTTGGTGGGCGTGCAGAAGGGTTTGCGGTTGCCTCTGGGTGTGCCGCCAAGACCGGCCCACCCGTGACTGAGCATGCAGAAGGGCCTTTGTGTGCCTCTGGGTGTGCCGCCACGGCCGGCCCACCCGTGGGTGGGCGTGCAGAAGGGCCTGCGTTTGCCTCTTGGTGTGCCGCCCATGCCGGACCACCCGTAGGTGGGCGTGCAGAAGGGCCTGGGTTTGCCACAGGGTGTGCCGCCACGGCCGGCCCACCCGTGGGTGGGCGTGCAGAACTGTTTGCATGTGCCACTGGCTGTGCCGCCACGGCTGGCTTACCCGTGGGTGGGCGTGCAGTAGTGTTTGCGGTTGCCTCCGGGTGTGCCGCCACGGCCGGCCCACCCGTGGATGGGCGTGCAGAATGGCCTGCGTGTGGCTCTGGGTGTGCCGCCACGGCCGGCCCACCCGTGGGTGGGCGTGCAGAAGGGTTTGCGGATGCCTCTCGGCGTGCCGCCACGGCCGGCCCACCCGTGGGTGGGCGTGCAGAACTGTTTGCGTGTGGCACTGGGTGTGCCGCCACGGCCGGCCCACCCGTGGGTGGGCGTGCAGAACTCTTTGCGTGTGCCACTGGGTGTGCCGCCACGGCTGGCCCACCCGTGGGTGGGCGTGCAGAACTGTTTGCGTGTGCCACTGAGTGTGCCGCCACGGCCGGCTCACCCGTGGGTGGGCGTGCAGAAGGGCCTGCGGTTGTCTCTGGGTGTGCCGCCACGACCGGCCCACCCGTGGCTGAGCGTGCAGAAGGGCCTTTGTGTGCCTCTGGGTGTGCCGCCACGGCCGGCCCACCCGTGGCTGGGCGTACAGAAGAGTTTGCGGTTACCTCTGGGTGTGCCACCACGGCCGGCCCACCTGTGGGTGGGCGTGCAGAACTGTTTGCGTGTTCCTCTGGGTGTGCCGCCACGGGCGGTCCACCCGTGGGTGGGCGTGCAGAAGGGTTTGCGGTTGCCTCTGTGTGTGCCCCCACGACCGGCCCACCCGTGGCTGAGCGTGAAGAAGGGCCTTTGTGTGCCTCTGGGTGTGCCGCCACGGCCGGCCACTCCCGTGGGTGGGCGTGAGAAGGGCTTCGTGAGCCTCTGGGTGTGCCGCCACGGCTGGCCCACCCGTGGGTGAGGCATGCAGAAGGGCCTGCGTGTTGCCTCTGGGTGTGCCGCCACGGCCGGCCAACCTGTGGGTGGGCGTGGAGAACTTATTTGCGGTTGTCTCTGGGTGTGCCGCCACGGCCGGGTTACCCATGGGTGGGCGTGCAGTAGGGTTTGCGGTTGCCTCTGGGTGTGCCGCCACGGCCGGCCCACCCGTGGGTGGGCGTGCAGAAGGGCCTGCGGTTGCCTCTGGGTGTGCCGCCACGGCCGGCCCACCCGTGGGTGGGCGTGCAGAAGGGCCTGCGTGAGCCTCTGGGTGTGCCGCCACGGCCGGCCCACCCGTGGCCGGGCGTGCAGAACAGTTTGCGTGTGCCACTGAGTGTGCCACCACGGCCGGCCCACCCGTGGGTGGGCGTGCAGAACTGTTTGCGTGTGCCACTGGAGTGTGCCGCCACGGCCGGCTCCACCCGTGGGTGAGCGTGCAGAAAGGTTTGCGATTGCCTCGGGTGTGCCGCCACGGCCGGCCCACCCGTGGTGGGGCGTGCAGAAGTGCTCTGCGTGTGCCTCTGGGTGTGCCACCACGGCCGGCCCACCCGCGGGTGGGCGTGCAGAAGGGTTTCGCGTTGCCTCTGGGTGTGCCGCCACGCCCGGCCCACTCGTGGCTGAGCGTGCAGAAGGGCCTTTGTGTGTGCCTCTGGGTGTGCCGCCACGGCCGGCCCACCCGTGGATGGGCGTGCAGAAGGTTTGCGGTTGCCTCTGGGTGTGCCGCCACGGCCGGCCCACCCCTAGGTGGGCGTGCAGAAGAGCCTGCGTTTGTCACTGGGTGTGCCGCCACGGCCGGCCCACCCGTGGGTGGGCGTGCAGAAGCGCCTGCGGTTGCCTCCGGGTGTGCCGCCACGGCCGGCCCACCCGTGGGTGGTCGTGCAGAACTGTTTGCGTGTGCCATTGAGTGTGCTGCCACGGCCGGCTCACCCGTGGGTGGGCGTGCAGAACTGTTTGCGTGTGCCACTGAGTGTGCCGCCACGGCGGGCTCACCCGTGCGTGGGGAGTACAGAAGGCTTTGCGGTTGCCTCTGGGTGTGCCGCCACGGCCGGCCCACCCGTGGCTGAGCGCGTGAAGAAGGGCCTGGGTGAGCCTCTGGGTGTGCCGCCCACGGCCAACCCACCCTTGGGTGGGCGTGCAGAACTGTTTGCGTGTGCCACTGGGTGTGCCGCCACGGCCGGCCCACCCGTGGGTGGGCGTGCAGAACTGTTTGCGTAAGCCACTGAGTGTGCCGCCACGGCCGGCTCACCCGTGGGTGGGCGTGCAGAAGTGTTTGCGTGTGCCACTGGGTGTGCCGCCACGGCTGGCCCACCCGTGGGTGGGCGTGCAGAACTGTTTGCGTGTGCCACTGAGTGTGCCGCCACGGCCGGCTCACCCGTGGAGTGGGCGTGCAGAAGGGCCTGCGGTTGTCTCTGGGTGTGCCGCCACGGCCGGCCCACCCGTGGCGTAGGCGTGAAGAAGGGCCTTTGTGTGCCTCTGGGTGTGCCGCCACAGCCGGCCCACCCGTGGGTGAGCGTGCAGAAGGGTTTGCGGTTTCCTCTGGGTGTGCCGCGACGACCGGCCCACCCGTGGGTGGAGCGTGAAGAACTGTTTGCGTGTGCCACTGGGTGTGCCGCCACGGCCGGCCCACCCGTGGGTGTGGTCGTGCAGAAGGGCCTGCGGTTGCCTCTGGGTGTGCCGCCACGGCCGGCCCACCCGTGGGTGAGCGTGCAGAACTCTTTGCGTGTGCCACTGTTTGTGCCGCCACGGCCGGCCCACCCGTGGGTGGGCGTGCAGAATAGCCTGCGTGTGCCTCTGGGTGTACGGCACGGCCGGCCCACCGGTGGGTGGGGGCGTGCAGAACTGTTTGCGTGTGCCAGTGGGTGTGCCGCCACGGCCGGCCCACCCGTGGGTGGGGCGTGCAGAAGGTTTGTGTTTGCCTCTGGGTGTGCCGCCACGGCCGGCCCACCCGTGGGTGGGCGTGCAGAAGGGCCTGCGGTTTGCCTCTGGGTGTGCCGCCACGGCCGGCCCACCCGTGGGTGGGGCGTGCAGAAGGGCCTGCGGTTGCCTCTGGGTGTGCCGCCACGGCCGGTCTACCCGTGGGTGGGGGGGGGCGGGAAGAAGGGCCTTCGGTTGCCTCTGGTTGTGCCGTCACGGCCGGCCCACCCGTGGGTGGGCGTGCAGAACTCTTTGCGTGTGCCACTGGGTGTGCCGCCACGGCCGGCGCCCACCCCTGGTGGGCGTGCAGAAGGGTTTGCGTGTGCCACTGGGTGTGCTGCCACGGCCGGCCCACCCATGGGTGGGCGTGCAGAACTGTTTGCGTGTGCAACTGGCTGTGCACTGCCGGCCGGCTTACCTTGGGTGGGGCGTGCAGAAGGGCCTGCGGTTGCCTCTGGGTGTGCCGCCACGGCCGGCCCACCCGTGGGTGGGCGTGCAGAAGGGCCTCGCGTGAGCCTCTGGGTGTGCCGCCACGGCCGGCCCACCTGTGGAGTGGGCGTGCAGAACTGTTTGCGTGCGCCACTGGGTGTACCGCCCGCGGCCGGCGCTCCCATGGCTGGGCGTGCAGAACTGTTTGCATGTGCCTCTGAGTGTGCCGCCACGGCCGGCCCACCCGTGGGTGGGGCGTGCAGAAAAGCGCCCTGCAGTTGCCTCTGGGTGTGCCGCCACGGCCCGGCCCCACCAGCGGGTGGGCGTGCAGAACTGTTTGCGTGTGCCACTGGCTGTGCCGCCACGGCCGGCCCACCCGTGTGTGGGCGTGCAGAAGGGCCTGCATGTGGCTCTGGGTGTGCCGCCACGGCCGGCCCACCCGTGGGTGGGCGTGCAGAACTCTTTGCGTGTGCCACTGGCTGTGCTGCCACGGCCGGCTCACCCGTGGGTGGGCGTGCAGAACTGTTTGCGTGTGCCACTGAGTGTGCCGCCACGGCCGGCTCACCAGTGCGTGGGCGTGCAGAAGGCTTTGCGGTTGCCTCTGGGTGTGCCGCCACGGCCGGCCCACCCGTGGGTGGGCGTGCAGAAGGGTCTGCGTTTGCTCTCTGGGTGTGCCGGCACGGCCATTCCACCCGTGGGTGGGAGTACAGAAGGCTTTGCGGTTGCCTCTGGGTGTGCCGCCACGGCCGGCCCACCGTGGGTGGGCGTGCAGACGGGCCTGCGTTTGCCTCTGGGTGTGCCGCCGCGGCCGGCCCACCCGTGGGTAGGCGTGTCGAAGGGCCTGCTTGGGGCTCTGGGTGTGCCGCCACGGCCAGCCCACCCGTGGGTGGGCGTGCAGAAAGGCCTGCAGTTGCCTCTGGGTGTGCCGGCCCTGCCGGACCCACCTGTGGGTGGGGCGTGAAGAAGGGCCGGGGTTGCCACTGGGTGTGCCGCCCACGGCCGGCCCACCCGTGGGTGGGCGTGCAGAATTGCCTGCGTTTGCCTCTGGGTGTGCAGCCACGTCCGGTCCACCCGTGGGTGGGCGTGCAGAACTGTTTGCGTGTGCCACTGGCTGTGCCGCCACGGCCGGCTTACCCATGGTTGGGGGGGCGTGCAGTAGGGTTTGCGAGTTGCCTCCGGGTGTGCCGCCACGGCCGGCCCACCCGTGGGTGGGGCGTGCAGAAGCCGACTCGCGGTTGCCTCTGGGTGTGCCGCCACGGCCTGCCCACCCGTGGGTGGGCGTGTAGAACTGTTTGCGTGTGCCACTGGGTGTGCCGCCATGGCTGGCCAACCCGTGGGTGGGCGTGCAGAACTGTTTGCGTGTGCCACTGAGTGTGCCGCCACGGCGGGCTCACCCGTGGGTGGCCGTGCAGAAGGGTTTGCGGTTTCCTCTGGGTGTGCCGCAACGACCGGCCCACCCGTGGGTGGGCGTGAAGAACTGTTTGCGTGTGCCACTGGGTGTGCCGCCACGGCCGGCCCACCCGTGGGTGGTCGTGCAGAAGGGCCTGCGGTTGCCTCTGGGTGTGCCGCCACGGCCGGCCCACCCGTGGGTGAGCGTGCAGAACTCTTTGCGTGTGCCACTGTTTGTGCCGCCACGGCCGGCCCACCCGTGGGTGGGCGTGCAGAATGGCCTGCGTGTGCCTCTGGGTGTGCCGCCACGGCCGGCCCACCGGTGGGTGGGCGTGCAGAACTGTTTGCGTGTGCCAGTGGGTGTGCCGCCACGGCCGGCCCACCCGTGGGTGGGCGTGCAGAAGGGTTTGTGTTTGCCTCTGGGTGTGCCGCCACGGCCGGCCCACCCGTGGGTGGGCGTGCAGAAGGGCCTGCGGTTGCCTCTGGGTGTGCCGCCACGGCCGGCCCACCCGTGGGTGGGCGTGCAGAAGGGCCTGCGGTTGCCTCTGGGTGTGCCGCCACGGCCGGTCTACCCGTGGGTGGGCGGGAAGAAGGGCCTTCGGTTGCCTCTGGTTGTGCCGTCACGGCCGGCCTACCCGTGGGTGGGCGTGCAGAACTCTTTGCGTGTGCCACTGGGTGTGCCGCCACGGGCGGCCCACCCCTGGGTGGGCGTGCAGAAGGGTTTGCGTGTGCCACTGGGTGTGCTGCCACGGCCGGCCCACCCATGGGTGGGCGTGCAGAACTGTTTGCGTGTGCAACTGGCTGTACTGCCACGGCCGGCTTACCCTTGGGTGGGCGTGCAGAAGGGCCTGCGGTTGCCTCTGGGTGTGCCGCCACGGCCGGCCCACCCGTGGGTGGGCGTGCAGAAGGGCCTGCGTGAGCCTCTGGGTGTGCCGCCACGGCCGGCCCACCTGTGGGTGGGCGTGCAGAACTGTTTGCGTGCGCCACTGGGTGTACCGCCACGGCCGGCGCTCCCATGGCTGGGCGTGCAGAACTGTTTGCATGTGCCTCTGAGTGTGCCGCCACGGCCGGCCCACCCGTGGGTGGGCGTGCAGAAGCGCCTGCGGTTGCCTCTGGGTGTGCCGCCACGGCCGGCCCACCCGCGGGTGGGCGTGCAGAACTGTTTGCGTGTGCTACTGGCTGTGCCGCCACGGCCGGCCCACCCGTGTGTGGGCGTGCAGAAGGGCCTGCATGTGGCTCTGGGTGTGCCGCCACGGCGGGCCCACCCGTGGGTGGGCGTGCAGAACTCTTTGCGTGTGCCACTGGCTGTGCTGCCACGGCCGGCTCACCCGTGGGTGGGCGTGCAGAACTGTTTGCGTGTGCCACTGAGTGTGCCGCCACGGCCGGCTCACCAGTGCGTGGGCGTGCAGAAGGCTTTGCGGTTGCCTCTGGGTGTGCCGCCACGGCCGGCCCACCCGTGGGTGGGCGTGCAGAGGGGTCTGCGTTTGCCTCTGGGTGTGCCGGCACGGCCGGCCCACCCGTGGGTGGGAGTACAGAAGGCTTTGCGGTTGCCTCTGGGTGTGCCGCCACGGCCGGCCCACCGTGGGTGGGGGGCGTGCAGACAGGCCTGCGTTTGCCTCTGGGTGTGCCGCCATGGCCGGCCCACCCGTGGAGTGGGGCGTGTCGAAGGGCCTGCTTGGGGCTCTGGGTGTGCCGCCACGGCCAGCCCACCCGTGGGTGGGCGTGCAGAAAGGCCTGCAGTTGCCTCTGGGTGTGCCGGCCCTGCCGGACCACCTGTAGGTGGGCGTGAAGAAGGGCCGGGGTTTGCCACTGGGTGTGCCGCCACGGCCGGCCCACCCGTGGGTGGGCGTGCAGAATTGCCTGCGTTTGCCTCTGGGTGTGCAGCCACGTCCGGTCCACCCGTGGGTGGGCGTGCAGAACTGTTTGCGTGTGCCACTGGCTGTGCCGCCACGGCCGGCTTACCCATGGTTGGGCGTGCAGTAGGGTTTGCGGTTGCCTCCGGGTGTGCCGCCACGGCCGGCCCACCCGTGGGTGGGCGTGCAGAAGCGACTGCGGTTGCCTCTGGGTGTGCCGCCACGGCCTGCCCACCCGTGGGTGGGCGTGTAGAACTGTTTGCGTGTGCCACTGGGTGTGCCGCCATGGCTGGCCAACCCGTGGGTGGGCGTGCAGAACTGTTTGCGTGTGCCACTGAGTGTGCCGCCACGGCGGGCTCACCCGTGGGTGGCCGTGCAGAAGGGCCTGCGGTTGTCTCTGGGTGTGCCGCCACGACAGGCCCACCCGTGGCTGAGCGTGCAGAAGGGCCTTTGTGTGCCTCTGGGTGTGCAGCCACAGCCGGCCCACCCGTGGCTGGGTGTGCAGAAGAGTTTGCGGTTACCTCTGGGTGTACCGCCACGGCCGGCCCACCCGTGGGTGGGCGTTCAGAACTGTTTGCGTGTGCCTCTGGATGTGCCGCCACGGCCGGTCCACCAGTGGGTGGGCGTGCAGAAGGGTTTGCGGTTGCCTCTGGGTGTGCCCCCACGACCGGCCCACCCGTGGCTGAGCGTGAAGAAGGGCCTTTGTGTGCCTCTGGGTGTGCCGCCACGGCCGGCCCACCCGTGGGTGGGCGTGCAGAAGGGCCTGCGGTTGCCTCTTGGTGTGCCGCCACGGCCGGCACAGCTGTGGGTGGGCGTGCAGAACTGTTTGCGGTTGCCTCTGTGTGTGCCGCCACGACCGGCCCACCCGTGGCTGAGCGTGAAGAAGGGCCTTTTTGTGCCTCTGGGTGTGCCGCCACGGCCGGCCCACCCGTGGGTGGGCGTGCAGTAGGGTTTGCGGTTGCCTCCGGGTGTGCCGCCACGGCCGGCCCACTGGTGGGTGGGCGTGCAGAAGGGCCTGCGTTTGCCTCTGGGTGTGCCGCCACGGCCGGCCCACCCGTGGGTGGGCGTGCAGAAGTGCCTGCGTTTGCCTCTGGGTGTGCAGCCACGGCGGCCCACCCGTGGGTGGGCGTGCAGAACTGTTTGCGTGTGCCACTGGCTGTGCCGCCACGGCCGGCCCACCCGTGGGTGGGCATGCAGAAGCGCCTGCGGTTGCCTCTGGGTGTACCGCCACGGCCGGCCCACCCGTGGGTGGGCTTGCAGAAGGGCCTGCGGTTGCCTCTGTGTGTGCCGCCACGGCAGGCCCACCCGTGGGTGGTCGAGCAGAACTGTTTGCTTGTGCCACTGAGTGTGCTGCCACGGCCGGCTCACCCGTGGGTGGGCGTGCAGAACTGTTTGCGTGTGCCACTGAGTGTGCCGCCACGGCGGGCTCACCCGTGGGTGGGAGTACAGAAGGCTTTGCGGTTGCCTCTGGGTGTGCCGCCACGGCCGGCCCACCCGTGGGTGGGGCGTGCAGAAGAGCCTGCGGTTGCCTCTGGGTGTGTTGCCACGGCCGGCCCACCCGTGGGTGGGCGTGCAGAAGAGCCTGGGTTTGCCACTGGGTGTGCCGCCCACGGCCAGACCACCCGTGGGTGGGCGTGCAGAAGTGCCTGCGTTTGCCTCTGGGTGTGCCGCCACGGCCGGCCCAGCCATGGGTGGGCGTGCAGAACTGTTTGCGTGTGCAACTGGCTGTACCGCCACGGCCGGCTTACCCATGGGTGGGCGTGCAGAAGGGCCTGCGGTTGCCTCTGGGTGTGCCGCCACGGCCGGCCCACCCGCGGGTGGGCGTGCAGAACTGTTTGCGTGTGCCACTGGCTGTGCCGCCACGGCCGGCCCACCCGTGGGTGGGCGTGCAGAAGGGCCTGCATGTGGCTCTGGGTGTGCCGCCACGGCCGGCCCACCCGTGGGTGGGCGTGCAGAACTGTTTGCGTGTGCCACTGAGTGTGCTGCCACGGCCGGCTCACCCGTGGGTGGGCGTGCAGAACTGTTTGCGTGTGCCACTGAGTGTGCCGCCACGGCCGGCTCACCCGTGCGTGGGCGTGCAGAAGGCTTTGCGGTTGCCTCTGGGTGTGCCGCCACGGCCGGCCCGCCCGGCGGGTGGGGCGTGCAGAGGGGTCTGCGTTTGACTCTGGGTGTGCCGGCCACGGCCGACCCACCCGTGGAGTGGGAGTACAGAAGGCTTTGCGGTTGCCTCTGGGTGTGCCGCCACGGCCTGCCCACCCGTGGGTGGGGCGTGCAGAAGGCCTGCGTTTGCCTCTGGGTGTGCCGGCCCTGCCGGACCACCCATGGGTGGGGCGTGCAGAAGGGCCAGGGTTTGCCACTGGGTGTGCCGCCACGGCCGGTCCACCCGTGGGTGGGCGTGCAGATGTGCCTGCGGTTGCCTCTGGGTGTGCAGCCACGTCCGGCCCACCCGTGGGTGGGCGTGCAGAACTGTTTGCGTGTGCCACTGGCTGTGCCGCCACGGCCGGCTTACCCATGGTTGGGCGAGCAGTAGGGTTTGCGCGTGAGCCTCTGGGTGTGCCGCCACGGCCGGCCCACCCGTGGGTGGGGCGTGCAGAAGGGCCTCCGGTTGTCTCTGGGTGTGCCGCCACGACAGGCCCACCCGTGGCTGAGAGCGTGCAGAAGGGCCTTTGTGTGCCTCTGGGTGTGCCGCCACAGCCGGCCCACCCGTGGGTGGGCGTGCAGAAGAGTTTGCGGTTACCTCTGGGTGTACCGCCACGGCCGGCCCACCTGTGGGTGGGCGTTCAGAACTGTTTGCGTGTGCCTCTGGATGTGCCGCCACGGATGGTCCACCCGTGGTTGGGCGTGCAGAAGGGTTTGCGGTTGCCTCTGGGTGTGCCGCCACGACCGGCCCACCCGTGGCTGAGGGCGTGAAGAAGAGCCTGCTTGTGTGCCTCTGGGTGTGCCGCCACGGCCGGCCCACCCGTGGGTGGGCGTGCAGAAGGGCCTGCAGTTGCCTCTTGGTGTGCCGCCACGGCCGGCACAGCTGTGGAGTGGGCGTGCAGAACTGTTTGCGGTTGCCTCTGTGTGTGCCGCCACGACCGGCCCACCCGTGGCTGAGCGTGAAGAAGGGCCTACGTTTGCCTCTGGGTGTGCCGCCACGGCCGGCCCACCCGTGGGTGGGCGTGCAGTAGGGTTTGCGGTTGCCTCCGGGTGTGCAGCCACGGCCGGCCCACTGGTGGGTGGGCGTGCAGAAAGGCCTGCGTTTGCCTCTGGGTGTGCCGCCACGGCTGGCCAACCCGTGGGTGGGCGTGCAGAAGTGCCTGCGTTTGCCTCTGGGTGTGCAGCCACGGCCGGCCCACCCGTGGGTGGGCGTGCAGAACTGTTTGCGTGTGCCACTGGCTGTGCCGCCACGGCCGGGCCACCCGTGGGTGGGGCGTGCAGAAGGGCCTGCGGTTGCCCTTGGGTGTGCCGCCACGGCCGGCCCACCCGTGGGTGGGAGTGCAGAAGGGTTTGCGGTTGGCTCTGGGTGTGCCGCCACGGCCGGCCCACCCGTGGGTGGGCGTGCAGAGCGCCTCTGCGGTTGCCTCTGGGTGTGCCGCCACGGCCGGCCCACCCGTGGGTGGGCTTGCAGAAGTGCCTGCGGTTGCCTCTGTGTGTGCCGCCACGGCAGGCCCACCCGTGGGTGGTCGAGCAGAACTGTTTGCGTGTGCCACTGAGTGTGCTGCCACGGCCGGCTCACCCGTGGGTGGGCGTGCAGAACTGTTTGCGTGTGCCACTGAGTGTGCCGCCACGGCCGGCTCACCCGTGCGTGGGCGTGCAGAAGGCTTTGCGGTTGCCTCTGGGTGTGCCGCCACGGCCGGCCCGCCCGCGGGTGGGCGTGCAGAGGGGTCTGCGTTTGACTCTGGGTGTGCCGGCACGGCCGGCCCACCCGTGGGTGGGAGTACAGAAGGCTTTGCGGTTGCCTCTGGGTGTGCCGCCACGGCCTGCCCACCCGTGGGTGGGCGTGCAGAAGGGCCTGCGTTTGCCTCTGGGTGTGCCGGCCCTGCCGGACCACCCATGGGTGGGCGTGCAGAAGGGCCAGGGTTTGCCACTGGGTGTGCCGCCACGGCCGGTCCACCCGTGGGTGGGCGTGCAGATGTGCCTGCGGTTGCCTCTGGGTGTGCAGCCACGTCCGGCCCACCCGTGGGTGGGCGTGCAGAACTGTTTGCGTGTGCCACTGGCTGTGCCGCCACGGCCGGCTTACCCATGGTTGGGCGAGCAGTAGGGTTTGCGTGAGCCTCTGGATGTGCCGCCACGGCCGGCCCACCCGTGGGTGGGCGTGCAGAAGGGCCTCCGGTTGTCTCTGGGTGTGCCGCCACGACAGGCCCACCCGTGGCTGAGCGTGCAGAAGGGCCTTTGTGTGCCTCTGGGTGTGCCGCCACAGCCGGCCCACCCGTGGGTGGGCGTGCAGAAGAGTTTGCGGTTACCTCTGGGTGTACCGCCACGGCCGGCCCACCTGTGGGTGGGCGTGAAGAAGGGCCTTTGTGTGCCTCTGGGTGTGCCGCCACGGCCGGCCCACCCGTGGGTGGGGGCGTGCAGAAGGGCCTGCAGTTGCTCTCTTGGTGTGCCGCCACGGCCGGCACAGCTGTGGGTGGGCGTGCAGAACTGTTTGCGGTTGCCTCTGTGTGTGCCGCCACGACCGGCCCACCCGTGGCTGAGCGTGAAGAAGGGCCTACGTTTGCATCTGGGTGTGCCGCCACGGCCGGCCCACCCGTGGGTGGGCGTGCAGTAGGGTTTGCGGTTGCCTCCGGGTGTGCAGCCACGGCCGGCCCACTGGTGGGTGGGCGTGCAGAAAGGCCTGCGTTTGCCTCTGGGTGTGCCGCCACGGCTGGCCAACCCGTGGGTGGGCGTGCAGAAGTGCCTGCGTTTGCCTCTGGGTGTGCAGCCACGGCCGGCCCACCCGTGGGTGGGCGTGCAGAACTGTTTGCGTGTGCCACTGGCTGTGCCGCCACGGCCGGGCCACCCGTGGGTGGGCGTGCAGAAGGGCCTACGGTTGCCCTTGGGTGTGCCGCCACGGCCGGCCCACCCGTGGGTGGGAGTGCAGAAGGGTTTGCGGTTGGCTCTGGGTGTGCCGCCGACGGCCGGCCCACCCGTGGAGTGGGCGTGCAGAAGCGCCTGCGGTTGCCTCTGGGTGTGCCGCCGCGGCCGGCCCACCCGTGGGTGGGCTTGCAGAAGGGCCTGCGGTTGCCTCTGTGTGTGCCGCCACGGCAGGCCCACCCGTGGGTGGTCGAGCAGAACTGTTTTCTTGTGCCACTGAGTGTGCTGCCACGGCCGGCTCACCCGTGGGTGGGCGTGCAGAACTGTTTGCGTGTGCCACTGAGTGTGCCGCCACGGAGGGCTCCCCCGTGGGTGGGTGTACAGAAGGCTTTGCGGTTGCATCTGGGTGTGCCGCCACGGCCGGCCCACCCGTGGGTGGGCGTGCAGAACTGTTTGCGTGTGCAACTGGCTGTACCGCCACGTCCGGCTTACCCATGGGTGGGCGTGCAGAAGGGCCTGCGGTCGCCTCTGGGTGTGCCGCCACGGCCGGCCCACCCGTGGGTGGGCGTGCAGAAGGGCCTCCGTGAGCCTCTGGGTGTGCCGCCACGGCCGGCGCACCCGTGGCTGGGCGTGCAGAACTGTTTGCGATGCGCCACTGGGTGTGCCGCCACGGCCGGCCCACCCATGCCTGGGCGTGCAGAACTGTTTGCGTGTGCCACTGAGTGTGTCGCCACGGCCGGCCCACCCGTGGGTGGGCGTGCAGAAGCGCCCTCGCGGTTGCCTCTGGGTGTGCGGCCACGGCCGGCCCACCCGTGGGTGGGCGTGCAGAAGGGCCTGCAATTGCCTCTGTGTGTGCCGCCACGGCCGGCCCACCCGTGGGTGGGCGTGCAGAAAGGCCTGCGGTTGTCTTTGGGTGTGCCGCCACGGCCGGCCCACCCGTGGGTGGGCGTGCAGAAGGGCCTGCATGTGGCTCTGGGTGTGCCATCACGGCCGGCCCACCCGTGGGTGGGCGTGCAGAACTGTTTGCGTGTGCCACTGAGTGTGCTGCCACGGCCGGCTCACCCGTGGGTGGGCGTGCAGAACTGTTTGCGTGTGCCACTGAGTGTGCCGCTACGGCCGGCTCACCCGTGCGTGGGCGTGCAGAAGGCTTTGCGGTTGCCTCTGGGTGTGCCACCACGGCCGGCCCGCCCGTGGGTGGGCGTGCAGAGGGATCTGCGTTTGACTCTGGGTGTGCCGGCACGGCCTGCCCACCCGTGGGTGGGAGTACAGAAGGCTTTGCGGTTGCCTCTGGGTGTGCCGCCACGGCCGGCCCACCCGTGGGTGGGCTTTCAGAAGGGCCTGCGTTTGCCTCTGGGTGTGCCGCCACGGCCGGCCCACCCGTGGGTGGGCGTGCAGAACTGTTTGCGTGTGCCACTGAGTGTGCCGCCACGGCCGGCTCACCCGTGGGTGGGCGTGCAGAAGGGTTTGCGGTTGCCTCTGGGTGTGCCGCCAAGACCGGCCCACCCGTGACTGAGCGTGCAGAAGGGCCTTTGTGTGCCTCTGGGTGTGCCGCCACGGCCGGCCCACCCGTGGGTGGGCGTGCAGAAGGGCCTGCGTTTGCCTCTTGGTGTGCCGCCCATGCCGGACCACCCGTAGGTGGGCGTGCAGAAGGGCCTGGGTTTGCCACAGGGTGTGCCGCCACGGCCGGCCCACCCGTGGGTGGGCGTGCAGAACTGTTTGCATGTGCCACTGGCTGTGCCGCCACGGCTGGCTTACCCGTGGGTGGGCGTGCAGTAGTGTTTGCGGTTGCCTCCGGGTGTGCCGCCACGGCCGGCCCACCCGTGGAGGGGCGTGCAGAATGGCCTGCGTGTGGCTCTGGGTGTGCCGCCACGGCCGGCCCACCCGTGGGTGGGCGTGCAGAAGGGTTTGCGGATGCCTCTCGGCGTGCCGCCACGGCCGGCCCACCCGTGGGTGGGCGTGCAGAACTGTTTGCGTGTGGCACTGGGTGTGCCGCCACGGCCGCCCACCCGTGGTTGGGCGTGCAGAACTCTTTGCGTGTGCCACTGGGTGTGCCGCCACGGCTGGCCCACCCGTGGGTGGGCGTGCAGAACTGTTTGCGTGTGCCACTGAGTGTGCCGCCACGGCCGGCTCTACACCCCGTGGGTGGGCGTGCAGAAGGGCCTGCGGTTGTCTCTGGGTGTGCCGCCACGACCGGCCCACCCGTGGCTGAGCGTGCAGAAGTGCCTTTGTGTGCCTCTGGGTGTGCCGCCACGGCCGGCCCACCAGTGGCTGGGCGTACAGAAGAGTTTGCGGTTACCTCTGGGTGTGCCACCACGGCCGGCCCACCTGTGGGTGGGCGTGCAGAACTGTTTGCGTGTTCCTCTGGGTGTGCCGCCACGGGCGGTCCACCCGTGGGTAGGCGTGCAGAAGGGTTTGCGGTTGCCTCTGTGTGTGCCCCACGACCGGCCCACCCGTGGCTGGGCGTGAAGAAGGGCCTCTGTGTGCCTCTGGGTGTGCCGCCACGGCCGGCCACTCCCGTGGGTGGGCGTGGAGAAGGGCCTTCGTGAGCCTCTGGGTGTGCCGCCACGGCTGGCCCACCCGTGGGTGGGCATGCAGAAGGGCCTGCGGTTGCCTCTTGGTGTGCCGCCACGGCCGGCCAACCTGTGGGTGGGCGTGGAGAACTGTTTGCGGTTGTCTCTGGGTGTGCCGCCACGGCCGGGTTACCCATGGGTGGGCGTGCAGTAGGGTTTGCGGTTGCCTCTGGGTGTGCCGCCACGGCCGGCGCCCACCCGTGGGTGGGCGTGCAGAAGGGCCTGCGGTTGCCTCTGGGTGTGCCGCCACGGCCGGCCCACCCGTGGGTGGGCGTGCAGAAGGGCCTGCGTGAGCCTCTGGGTGTGCCGCCACGGCCGGCCCACCCGTGGCCGGGCGTGGAGAACAGTTTGCGTGTGCCACTGAGTGTGCCGCCACGGCCGGCCCACCCGTGGGTGGGCGTGCAGAACTGTTTGCGTGTGCCACTGAGTGTGCCGCCACGGCCGGCTCACCCGTGGGTGGGCGTGCAGAAAGGTTTGCGATTGCCTCCGGGTGTGCCGCCACGGCCGGCCCACCTGTGGGTGGGCGTGCAGAAGTGTTTGCGTGTGCCTCTGGGTGTGCCACCACGGCCGGCCCACCCGCGGGTGGGCGTGCAGAAGGGTTTGCGGTTGCCTCTGGGTGTGCCGCCACGCCCGGCCCACTCGTGGCTGAGCGTGCAGAAGGGCCTTTGTGTGCCTCTGGGTGTGCCGCCACGGCCGGCCCACCCGTGGGTGGGCGTGCAGAAGGGTTTGCGGTTGCCTCTGGGTGTGCCGCCCCTGCCGGCCCACCCCTAGGTGGGCGTGCAGAAGGGCCTGGATTTGTCACTGGGTGTGCCGCCACGGCCGGCCCACCCGTGGGTGGGCGTGCAGAAGTGCCTGCGTTTGCCTCTGGGTGTGCAGCCACGGCCGGCCCACCCGTGGGTGGGCGTGCAGAACTGTTTGCGTGTGCCACTGGCTGTCCCGCCACGGCCGGCCCACCCGTGGGTGGGCGTGCAGTCAGGTTTGCGGTTGCCTCTGGGTGTGCCGCCACGGCCGGCCCACCCGTGGGTGGGCGTGCAGATGCGCCTCGCAGTTGCCTCCCGGGTGTGCCGCCACGGCCGGCCCCACCACGTGGGTGGTCGTGCAGAACTGTTTGCGTGTGCCATTGGGTGTGCTGCCACGGCCGGCTCACCCGTGGGTGGGCGTGCAGAACTGTTTGCGTGTGCCACTGGAGTGTGCCGCTACGGCGGGCTCACCCGTGCGTGGGAGTACAGAAGGCTTTGCGGTTGCCTCTGGGTGTGCCGCTACGGCCGACCACCCGTGGCTGAGCGTGAAGAAGGGCCTGGGTGAGCCTCTGGGTGTGCCGCACGGCCAACCCACCCTTGGGTGGGCGTGCAGGAACTGTTTGCGTGTGCCACTGGGTGTGCCGCCACGGCCGGCCCACCCGTGGGTGGGCGTGCAGAACTGTTTGCGTGTGCCACTGAGTGTGCCGCCACGGCCGGCTCACCCGTGGAGTGGGCGTGCAGAAGTGTTTGCGTGTGCCACTGGGTGTGCCGCCACGGCCGGCTCCACCCATGGCTGCGCGTGCAGAACTGTTTGCGTGTGCCACTGAGTGTGCCGCCACGGCCCGGCTCACCCGTGGGTGGGCGTGCAGAAAGGTTTGCGGTTGCCTCTGGGTGTGCCGCCACGACCGGCCCACCCGTGGCTGAGCGTGCAGAAGGGCCTTTATGTGCCTCTGGGTGTGCCGCCACGACCGGCCCACCCGTGGGTGGGCGTGCAGAAGGGCCTGCGGTTGCCTTTGAGTGTGTCGCCACGGCCGGCCCACCGTGGGTGGGCGTGCAGTAGGTTTGCGAATGCCTCTGGGTGTGCCGCCACGGCCGGCCCACCGTGGTGGCGTGCAGAAGGGCCTGCGGTTGCCTTTGGGTGTGCCGCCACGGCCGTCCCACCGTGGGTGGGCGTGCAGAAAGGCCTGCGTGAGCCTCTGGGTGTGTAGCTACGGCCGGCCCACCCGTGGGTGGGCGTGCAGAAGGGCCTGCGGTTGCCTCTGGGTGTGCCGCCACGGCCAGCCCACCCGTGGGTGGGGGGATGCAGAAAAGGCCTGCGTGAGCCTCTGGGTGTGCCGCCACGGCCGGCCCACCCGTGGAGTGGGCGTGCAGAACTGTTTGCGTGTGCCACTGGGTGTGCCGCCACGGCTGGCCCACCCGTGGGTGGGCGTGCAGAACTGTTTGCGTGTGCCACTGAGTGTGCCGCCACGGCCGGCTCACCCGTGGTGGGCGTGCAGAAGGGCCTGCGGTTGTCTCTGGGTGTGCCGCCACGACCGGCCCACCCGTGGCCTAGCGTGAAGAAGGGCCTTTGTGTGCCTCTGGGTGTGCCGCCAGCCGGCCCACCCGTGGAGTGGGCGTGCAGAAGGGCCTGCGTGTGGCTCTGGGTGTGCGCGACGGCCGGCCCACCCGTGGGTGGGCGTGCAGAAGGGTTTGCGGTTTCCTCTGGGTGTGCCGCTAGCGACCGGCCCACCGTGGGTGGGCGTGAAGAACTGTTTGCGTGTGCCACTGGGTGTGCCGCCACGGCCGGCCCACCCGTGGAGTGGTCGTGCAGAAGGGCCTGCGGTTGCCTCTGGGTGTGCCGCCACGGCCGGCCCACCCGTGGGTGGCGTGCAGAACTCTTTGCGTGTGCCACTGTTTGTGCCGCCGACCGGCCCACCCGTGGGTGGGCGTGCAGAAATGGCCTGCAGTGTGCCTCTGGGTGTGCCGCCACGGCCGGCCCACCGGTGGGTGGGCGTGCAGAACTGTTTGCGTGTGCCACTGGCTGTCCCGCCACGGCCGGCCCACCCGTGGGTGGCCGTGCAGTCGGGTTTGCGGTTGCCTCTGGGTGTGCCGCCACGGCCGGCCCACCCGTGGGTGGGCGTGCAGAAGCGCCTGCGGTTGCCTCCGGGTGTGCCGCCACGGCCGGCCCACCCGTGGGTGGTCGTGCAGAACTGTTTGCGTGTGCCATTGAGTGTGCTGCCACGGCCGGCTCACCCGTGGGTGGGCGTGCAGAACTGTTTGCGTGTGCCACTGAGTGTGCCGCTACGGCGGGCTCACCCGTGCGTGGGAGTACAGAAGGCTTTGCGGTTGCCTCTGGGTGTGCCGCCACGGCCGGCCCACCCGTGGCTGAGCGTGAAGAAGGGCCTGGGTGAGCCTCTGGGTGTGCCGCCACGGCCAACCCACCCTTGGGTGGGCGTGCAGAACTGTTTGCGTGTGCCACTGGGTGTGCCGCCACGGCCGGCCCACCCGTGGGTGGGCGTGCAGAACAGTTTGCGTGTGCCACTGAGTGTGCCGCCACGGCCGGCTCACCCGTGGGTGGGCGTGCAGAAGTGTTTGCGTGTGCCACTGGGTGTGCCGCCACGGCCGGCCCACCCATGGCTGCGCGTGCAGAACTGTTTGCGTGTGCCACTGAGTGTGCCGCCACGGCCGGCTCACCCGTGGGTGGGCGTGCAGAAAGGTTTGCGGTTGCCTCTGGGTGTGCCGCCACGACCGGCCCACCCGTGGCTGAGCGTGCAGAAGGGCCTTTATGTGCCTCTGGGTGTGCCGCCACGACCGGCCCACCCGTGGGTGGGCGTGCAGAACTGTTTGCGTGTGCCACTGGGTGTGCCGCCACGGCTGGCCCACCCGTGGGTGGGCGTGCAGAACTGTTTGCGTGTGCCACTGAGTGTGCCGCCACGGCCGGCTCACCCGTGGGTGAGGCGTGCAGAAGGGCCTGCGGTTGTCTCTGGGTGTGCCGCCACGACAGGCCCACCCGTGGCCTAGCGTGAAGAAGGGCCTTTGTGTGCCTCTGGGTGTGCCGCCACAGCCGGCCCACCCGTGGGTGGGCGTGCAGAAGGGCCTGCGGTTGCCTTTGGGTGTGCCGCCACGGCCGGCCCACCCGTGGGTGGGCGTGCAGAACTGTTTGCGTGTGCCACTGGGTGTGCCGCCACGGCTGGCCCACCCGTGGGTGGGCGTGCAGAACTGTTTGCGTGTGCCACTGAGTGTGCCGCCACGGCCGGCTCACCCGTGGGTGGGCGTGCAGAAGGGCCTGCGGTTGTCTCTGGGTGTGCCGCCACGACCGGCCCACCCGTGGCCTAAGCGTGAAGAAGGGCCTTTGTGTGCCTCTGGGTGTGCCGCCACAGCCGGCCCACCCGTGGAGTGAGGCGTGCAGAAGGGCCTGCGTGTGGCTCTGGGTGTGCCGCGACGGCCGGCCCACCCGTGGGTGGAAGCGTGCAGAAGGGTTTCGCGGTTTCCTCTGGGTGTGCCGCAGCGACCGGCCCACCCGTGGGTGGGCGTGAAGAACTGTTTGCGTGTGCCACTGGGTGTGCCGCCACGGCCGGCCCACCCGTGGGTGAGTCGTGCAGAAGGGCCCTGCGGTTGCCTCTGGGTGTGCCGCCACGGCCGGCCCACCCGTGGGTGAGCGTGCAGAACTCTTTGCGTGTGCCACTGTTTGTGCCGCCACGGCCGGCCCACCCGTGGGTGGGCGTGCAGAACTAGCCTGCGTGTGCCTCTGGGTGTGCCGCCACGGCCGGCCCACCCGGTGGGTGGGCGTGCAGAACTGTTCGCGTGTGCCACTGGCTGTCCCGCCACGGCCGGCCCACCCGTGGGTGGGCGTGCAGAACGAGTTTGCGGTTGCCTCGGGTGTGCCGCCACGGCCGGCCCACCTGTGGGTGGGCGTGCAGAAGTGTTTCTGCGTGTGCCTCTGGGTGTGCCGCCACGGCCGGCCCACCCGCTGGGTAGGCGTGCAGAAGGGTTTGCGGTTGCCTCTGGGTGTGCCGCCACGCCCGGCCCACTCGTGGCTGAGCGTGCAGAAGGGCCTTTGTGTGCCTCTGGGTGTGCCGCCACGGCCGGCCCACCCGTGGAGTGGGCGTGCAGAAGGGTTTGCGGTTGCCTCTGGGTGTGCCGCCCCTGCCGGCCCACCCCTGGGTAGGCGTGCAGAAGGGCCTGGTTTGTCACTGGGTGTGCCGCCACGGCCGGCCCACCCGTGGGTGGGCGTGCAGAAGTGCCTGCGTTTGCCTCTGGGTGTGCAGCCGACGGCCGGCCCACCCGTGGGTGGGCGTGCAGAACTGTTTGCGTGTGCCACTGGCTGTCCCGCCACGGCCGGCCCACCCGTGGGTGGGGCGTGCAGTCGAGGTTTGCGGTTGCCTCTGGGTGTGCCGCCACGGCCGGCCCACCCGTGGGTGGGCGTGCAGAAGCGCCTGCGGTTGCCTCCGGGTGTGCCGCCACGGCCGGCCCACCCGTGGGTGGTCGTGCAGAACTGTTTGCGTGTGCCATTGAGTGTGCTGCCACGGCCGGCTCACCCGTGGGTGGGCGTGCAGAACTGTTTGCGTGTGGCACTGAGTGTGCCGCTACGGCGGGCTCACCCGTGCGTGGGAGTACAGAAGGCTTTGCGGTTGCCTCTGGGTGTGCCGCCACGGCCCGGCCCACCCGTGGCTGAGAGATGAAGAAGGCCTGGGTGAGCCTCTGGGTGTGCCGCCACGGCCAACCCACCCTTGGGTGGGGCGTGCAGAACTGTTTGCGTGTGCCACTGGGTGTGCCGCCACGGCCGGCCCACCCGTGGGTGGGCGTGCAGAACTGTTTGCGTGTGCCACTGAGTGTGCCGCCACGGCCGGCTCACCCGTGGGTGGGCGTGCAGAAGTGTTTGCGTGTGCCACTGGGTGTGCCGCCACGGCCGGCCCACCCATGGCTGCGCGTGCAGAACTGTTTGCGTGTGCCACTGAGTGTGCCGCCACGGCCGGCTCACCCGTGGGTGGGCGTGCAGAAAGGTTTGCGGTTGCCTCTGGGTGTGCCGCCACGACCGGCCCACCCGTGGCTGAGCGTGCAGAAGGGCCTTTATGTGCCTCTGGGTGTGCCGCCACGGCCGGCCCACCCGTGGGTGGGCGTGCAGAAGGGCCTGCGGTTGCCTCTGGGTGTGCCGCCACGGCCGGCCCACCCGTGGGTGGGCGTGCAGTAGAATGTTTGCGTGTGCCTCTGGGTGTGCCGCCACGGCCGGCCCACCCGTGGGTGGGCGTGCAGAAGGGCCTGCGTTTGCCTTTGGGTGTGCCACCACGGCCGTCCCACCCGTGGGTGGGGCGTGCAAGAAGGCCTCACGTGAGCCTCTGGGTGTGTAGCTACGGCCGGCCCACCCGTGGGTGGGCGTGCAGAAGGGCCTGCGGTTGCCTCTGGGTGTGCCGCCACGGCCAGCCCACCCGTGGGTGGGCGTGCAGAAGGGCCTGCGTGAGCCTCTGGGTGTGCCGCCACGGCCGGCCCACCCGTGGGTGGGCGTGCAGAACTGTTTGCGTGTGCCACTGGGTGTGCCGCCACGGCTGGCCCACCCGTGGGTGGGCGTGCAGAACTGTTTGCGTGTGCCACTGAGTGTGCCGCCACGGCCGGCTCACCCGTGGGTGGGCGTGCAGAAGGGCCTGCGGTTGTCTCTGGGTGTGCCGCCACGACCGGCCCACCCGTGGCCTAGCGTGAAGAAGGGCCTTTGTGTGCCTCTGGGTGTGCCGCCACAGCCGGCCCACCCGTGGGTGGGCGTGCAGAAGGGCCTGCGTGTGGCTCTGGGTGTGCCGCGACGGCCGGCCCACCCGTGGGTGGGCGTGCAGAAGGGTTTGCGGTTTCCTCTGGGTGTGCCGCAACGACCGGCCCACCCGTGGGTGGGCGTGAAGAACTGTTTGCGTGTGCCACTGGGTGTGCCGCCACGGCCGGCCCACCCGTGGGTGGTCGTGCAGAAGGGCCTGCGGTTGCCTCTGGGTGTGCCGCCACGGCCGGCCCACCCGTGGGTGAGCGTGCAGAACTCTTTGCGTGTGCCACTGTTTGTGCCGCCACGGCCGGCCCACCCGTGGGTGGGCGTGCAGAATGGCCTGCAGTTGCCTCTGGGTGTGCCGCCACGGCCGGCCCACCGGTGGGTGGGCGATGCAGAACTGTTTGCGTGTGCCACTGGCTGTCCCGCCACGGCCGGCCCACCCGTGGGTGGCCGTGCAGTCGAGGTTTGCGGTTGCCTCTGGGTGTGCCGCCACGGCCGGCCCACCCGTGGGTGGGCGTGCAGAAGCGCCTGCGGTTGCCTCGGGTGTGCCGCCACGGCCGGCCCACCCGTGGGTGGTCGTGCAGAACTGTTTGCGTGTGCCATTGAGTGTGCTGCCACGGCCGGCTCACCCGTGGGTGGGCGTGCAGAACTGTTTGCGTTGCCACTGAGTGTGCCGCTACTGGCGGGCTCACCCGTGCGTGGGAGTACAGAAGGCTTTGCGGTTGCCTCTGGGTGTGCCGCCACGGCGGCCACCCGTGGCTGAGCGTGAAGAAGGGCCTGGGTGAGCCTCTGGGTGTGCCGTACGGCCAACCCACCCTTGGGTGGGCGTGCAGAACTGTTTGCGTGTGCCACTGGGTGTGCACGCCACGGCCGGCCCACCCGTGGGTGGGCGTGCTAGGAACAGTTTGCGTGTGCCACTGAGTGTGCCGCCACGGCCCGGCTCACCCGTGGGTGGGCGTGCAGAAGTGTTGCGTGTGCCACTGGGTGTGCCGCCACGGCCGGCCCACCCATGGCTGCGCGTGCAGAACTGTTGCTGCGTGTGCCACTGAGTGTGCCGCCACGGCCGGCTCACCCGTGGGTGGGCGTGCAGAAAGGTTTGCGGTTGCCTCTGGGTGTGCCGCCACGACCGGCACCACACCGTGGCTGAGCGTGCAGAAGAGCGCTTTATGTTGCCTCTGGGTGTGCCGCCGCGACCGGCCCACCGTGGGTGGGCGTGCAAGAACTGTTTCGCGTGTGCCACTGGGTGTGCCGCCACGGCTGGCCCACCCGTGGGTGGCGTGCAGAACTGTTTGCAGTGTGCCACTGAGTGTGCCGCCACGGCCGGCTCACCCGTGGGTGGGCGTGCAGAAAGGACCTGCACGGTTGTCTCTGGGGTGTGCCGCCACGACCAGACCCACCCGTGGCCTAGCGTGAAG
>JAKWBO010000345.1:0-55393 GCA_034336685.1 Luscinia luscinia
TGATTTTGGGGGTTTTTATGAGGTTGGGGGAGGATTTTGGGGAAATTTGGGGGATTTTGGGGGTCTTGAAATGGGGGAGGGGCTCAAGGAATGGGGTGCTGGTTTTGGGGGAGGGGTTTGATTTGGGGTCCTAAAGTGATTTTGGGGGTCCAAGGTGATTTTGAAGGTTTTTATGAGGTTGGGGGAGGATTTTGGGAAATTTGGGGATTTTGGGGGTCCTGCAATGGGGGAGTGGGCTCAAGGAATGGGGTGCTGGTTTTGGGGAGGGGGTTTGGATTTGGGGGTCCTAAAAGGGATTTGGGGTTTTTTTTGGGGGATTGGGGGATTTTGGGAGGTCCTGCAATGGGAGGAGGGGCTCAGGAATGGGGTGCTGGTTTTGGGGGAGGGGTTTGGATTTGGGGGTCCCCAAAAGTGATTTGGGGGGGTCCAAGGTGATTTTGAGGGTTTTTATGAGATTGGGGGATTTTGGAAAAATTTGGGGAAATTTGGGGGATTTGGGGGTCCTGGAACGAGGGGAGGGGGCTCAAGAATGGGGTGCTGGTTTTGGGGAGGGGTTTGATTTGGGGGTCCCCAAAGTGATTTTGGGGGTCCAAGGTGATTTTTGAGGGTTTTTATGAGGTTGGAGGAGGATTTTGGGGAAATTTGGGGGATTTTGGGGGTCCTGGAACGGGGGAGGGGGCTCAGGAATGGGGTGCTGGTTTGGGGAGGAGGGTTTGATTTGGGGGTCCTAAAGGGATTTTGGGGTTTTTATTTGGGTGAAATTTGGGGATTTTGGGGGTCCTGGAACGGGGGAGGGGCTCAAGGAATGGGGTGCTGATTTTGGGGAGGGAGGTTTGGATTTGGGGTTCTAAAGGGATTTTGGGGGTCTTGAGGGTAATTTTGAGGGTTTTTATGAGGCTGGGGGGATTTTGGAAAAATTTGGGGAAATTTGGGGGATTTGGGGGTCTTGAAATGAGGGGAGGGGGATCAGGGAATGGGGTGCAGGTTTTGGGGGGAGGGTTTGGATTTGGGGGTCCTAAAGGGATTTTGGGGTTTTTATCTGGGGAAATTTGGGGGATTTTGGGGGTCCTGTAATGGGGGAGGGGCTCAAGGAATGGGGACCTTGTTTTGGGGGGAGGGTGGTTTGGATTTGGGGTCCTAAAATGATTTTGGGGGGTCCAAGGTGATTTTTGAAGGTTTTATGAGGCTGGGGGGATTTTGGGGAAATTTGGGGGATTTTGGGGGGTCCTGCAATGGGGGAGTGGGCTCAAGGAATGGGGTGCTGGTTTTGGGGAGGGGGTTTGATTTGGGGTCCCCAAAGTGATTTTGGGGGTTTTTTGGGGGGTTGGGGGATATTTTGGAGTTTTTATTTGGGGGAAATTTGGGGGTCCTGGAACGGGGAGGGGGCTCAAGGAATGGGGTGCAGGTTTTGGGGGGAGGGGTTTGGATTTGGGGGTCCTAAAGGGATTTTGGGGTTTTTATCTGGGGGAAATTTGGGGGATTTTGGGGGTCCTGGAAATGGGGGAGGGGGCTCAAGGAATGGGGTGCAGGTTTTGGGGGAGGGGTTTGGATTTGGGGGTCCCCAAAGTGATTTGGGGGGTCCTGAGAGGTTTTTTTTGGGCTTGGGGAAATTTTGGAGTTTTTGTGGATGGGGAGTTGGAGGAGGTTTTGGGACCCCCCATGATGGTTCTACATCCCAAAAGACCCCCAGGATCTCTCTAAACCCCCAGGACTCCCCAAAATACCCTCAAAACCCCTCCAGGACCCCCAGACCCTCTCCATGGAGCCCCCCACCCCAAAAAACACCTTGAGCATCCCCCAAAACTCCCCCACCCCAAAAGACCTCTCAGAATCCCCCAAAACCTCTTAAAATCCCCCCAAAAAACTCTTTAAACCCCCAAACCCTTTTTTCCCCACCCTGCCCCATCCCCTTTATTGTGGAGGGGTCTGGTGGGTTCCTCTCCCCATCGGGACCCTCCCAAATTCCCAGATCAACGGGGTGGAGATCCAGGACCGGGAGGAGGCCGTGGCCTTCCTGACCCGCGAGCAGCAAACCAACATCTCCTGCTGCTGGCCCGGCCCGAGAGCCAGGTGGGGGCCTGGGGGGCTGAATTTGGGGAGGGGTCCCGAGTGACTTTGGGGGGGTCTGGAGGGGTTTGGGGGAATTTTTGGGAGTTTGGAAGCGCCAAACATGAAGGAAATGGAAACAGCGGTGATTGAACTGGGGAGGGAGGGGAGTTTGGGGGCTGGGGAATTGGGGAGGGGTCCTGAGGGGGTCCCAAAATTTTGGGTGGGGTCCTGACTCTTTTAGGGGGGGTCTGGAGAGAATTTGGGGGGGTTTAGGGGAATTTGGGAGTACCAAAAATGAAGGAAATGGAAACAACAATGATGGAATTGGGGAATTTGGGGAGGAGGAGGGGCTTGGGGGCTTAAAAATTGGGGAGGGGTCCTGAGGGAATCCCCAAAATTTTGAGTGGGGGTCCTGAGTATTTTTGGGAGGGTCTGGAGGGGATTTGGGGGGTTTGAGGGAATTTGGGGGAGTTTGGGGAGCACCGAAGATGAAGGGAGCCCAAATGAATTGATTTTGGGGCAGGGGAGGAGTTTGGGGAGGGCTGGGAAATTGGGGAGGGGTCCCGAGGGGCTCCGGGGGCTTGGGGGGTCCCGGGGGTTTGGGGGCTCTGGGGGGTTTGGGGGGTCCTGGGGGTCCCTGACGCCCCTCCCCCAGCGGTGGAAGGACAGTGACCGCGAGGATTTCCTGGATGAGTTCGGGTCCGATGAGGAGGGGGAGCTCAGGGGCCTGGACCCCCCCGGGCAGGTGAGAAACGGGAAAAACGGGAGAAAATGGGAAAATGGGAGAAAATGGGGAAAAATGGGAAAAATTGGGAATTAAGTGGGGAAAATGGGAAAAAATGGGGGAAAATGGGGAAAAATGGGAAAAATGGGAATTAAGTGGGGAAAATGGGGAAAACTGGGGGAAAATGGGGAAAAATGTGGAAAATGGGGAAAATGGGAAAATGGGGAAAATAGGGAAAAAATGGGGAAAATGAGGGGAAAATGGGGAAAATGGGGAAAAATGGGGAAATGGGGAAAATGGGAAAAATGGGGAAAAATGGGAAAATGGGGAAAATGGGAAAAATGGGGAAAATGGGAAAAATGGGGAAAAATGGGGGAAAAATGGGGAAAAATGGGGAAAATAGGGAAAAATGGGGGAAAATGAGGGAAAAATGGGGAAAATGGGGGAAAATGGGAAAAATGGGGAAAAATAGGGAAAAAATGGGAAAATGAGGGAAAATGGGGAAAATGGGGAAAATGGGAAAATGGGGAAATGGGGAAAATGGGAAAAATGGGGAAAAATGGGGAAAAATAGGGAAAATGGGGGAAAGGAGGAAAAATGGAAAAATGGGGGAAAATGGGAAAATGGGGAAAAATGGGGAAAAATAGGGAAAAATGGGAAAAATGGGAAAAATGGGAATTAAGGGGGATGGGAGAAATGGGGGAAATGGAAAAATGGGAAAAATGGGAATTAAGTGGAAAAATGGGAAAAATGGGAATTAGTGGGGAAAAATGGGAAAAAATGAGGAAAAATGGGGGAAAAAATGGGAATTAAGGGAGGGGGGAAATGGGAATTGGGGGGGAATGGGAAAAATGGGAGGAAAAGGAAAGAATCGGGAAATGGGATAAAATGGGAAAAATGGGGAGAAAATGGGAAAAATGGGGGAAAACAGGAAAAATGGGAAATGGGAATTGAGGGAATGGGAAAAAGGGAACTGGAGGCAAAAATGGCAAAAATGGGAGTAGGGAGGGGGAAAAATAGGGAAAATAGGAATGGGGGAAATGGGAATTGGGGGAGGGGGAATGGGGTTGGAGGGGTTAAAATGGGTCTGGGGGATTCCAAGGAATGAAGAAGAGGCTGGGAGGAATTGGGGAGGGGTCCTGGGGGTGGTAAGGATGAAAAGGGGGTCTGAGGGGCTGTAAGGGGGTCTGGGGTGGTTTTGGTCTCTGCCCCGACGCCCCTCCCCAAATTCGCAGCCCCCAGCCCGGCCACGCCCGGCGGCGGCCGCGGCGCCGAGCCCGACAGCGGCGTGGGGCGCACGGACGAGTCCACGCGCAACGAGGAGAGCTCGGAGCACGACCTGCTGGGCGAGGAGGGGGCGAGGGACCCCGCGCCCCGGCCGCCCTCGCCCCGCCGCGACCCCCAGAACTGCCCCCAAAACCAGCCCCCGGCTGCACGCGAAACCCGGCGCTGGAGGCGCGGCCGCGCGGACCGGCTCCGGCTCCAGCTGCGGGTCGGCGGGAAGAGCCGGAAGCGGAGCGGGCGGGCGGCGCGGAGCGGGCTGCGAGGCGGGTTTAGGACCGGCGTTCCCGGGCTCGCCGTCGCCGCCGCTGCCCGCGCTGAGCCCCGCGGAGCTGCGGCGCTACCGGGCGCTGCGCGGGGCGGGCGGCGCGGGCCGCGCGGAGCTGGCGCGGCTGGAGGAGGAGCTGCGGCACCTGGAGTTCAGGTGCCGGCACCTGCTGCGGGCGCAGCAGCTCGAGCGGCTCCGCGAGCGCGGCCGCCGCGCCTGGCGCGACCCCGCCCGGGCGTCGAGGGCCCCTTGGCCGATATCGCTGAGGCCCCGGAGCGCGACAGCACCAGCGCCTACAACAGCGGCGAGAGCTCCGCAGCTCCCCGCTGCTGCTGCGCGTCGCGCTCGGCGCCGCGACCCCGCGGCCGCCGCGCCGCCCGGACCCTCCAAAGCCCCGCGGGGCAAACGGCCCGGCCGGGACCGGCTGCTGAAAGCCCGGGCCATCAAAATCCTGGAGGAGCGCGGCGGCTCCACCGACGACGACGCGAGGAGCGAGCTGAAAACCGGGCGCTACTGGAGCCGCGAGCAGCGCAAGCAGCACCTGGCGCGGGCGCGGAGCAGCGCCGGCGCCGGAGCTGCTGCTGCAGGGCCGGGCCGAGCCCCCGCGGGGTCGCGGCCGCCCCTGCCTGCGGAGCCCCCGCAGCAGCAGCAGCAGCAGCAGCACGGGCAGGGGTCGCGGCGGGGGCTGCGCAAGAGGAGCCGCCGCATCCTGGACAACTGGGTGACGATCCAGGAGATGATGCTGGCGCAGCACGGGGCGCGCCGAGCACCCGCTGCTCTCGGTCACCACCGTGTGACCCCGCAGGGGACCGGGGACGGCGCGGGGACTGGGGACGGCGCGACCGCACCCCGAAATTCCCGTGTCCCCCTTTACCCTCGCGGGGGATTGGGGACGGCGCGATCTGCACCCAAAATTCCCCTATCCCCTTATCCTCGCGGGGATTGGGAGAGCGCGATCTGCACCCCAAAATTCCTCTATTCCCCCTTTATCCTCTCGGGAGGGATCGGGGACATTGTGGGGAATTGGGACAGCGTGACCCGCACCCCGAAATTCCTCTATCCCCTTTATTCTCCCGGGGGGTCAGCGCGACCCCAAAATTCCTGCTCCCCGTCCTTTATCCTCTGTGTCCCCTTTGTCCCCTCCCCAAGCACAAGGTGAAATGGGGGGGTCGCCCCTCCCCCTTTGTCCCTCCCCCATTGTCGTGTCTGTGATGTGTTAGTTTGGGGTTATTTCAGGTTTTTCAGGGTTTTTTACATGTTTGTCACCTCCTCCTTTCACCCCACGGTGCCAAACCAGTTCTGGATCCACCTCTCCTCCCGAACCACCCCAAAAAATTCGAGGGTGCTCCCCCTCCCTCCCCACCTCTGTCTGTGTCTGTCGGGGGAGGGGCCGAGCTAGGAATGAAGGAAAAACAAAGAAAACCTCGTTTTACTCATTTCACCCCTTTTGTGCTGCCTCGTGTTTTGGGGAGAGGTGCGGGAAATCCTGGGGACCCCCAAAAACAAACTGGAGAGTGGGAAAGTTTGGGGACCCCTCCCAAATAAAAAACCCCAAAGGGACAAAAGTTGGGAACTCCTGACCCTCCCCCATCTTCCTGGGACCCCCAAAACCAGACAGGGGCAAAACTTGGGGACCCCTAAAAAACCCCAAAATTTGGGGACCCCCTTCCCGAAACCCCACAGGGTCAAAATTTGGAGACACCCCCACCTTTTTTATCCCCATAATTTTGGGGTCCCTAAAACCCAGAGGGCCAAAATTTAAAGACTCCCTCACGCCTCCCCAATGTTTAGGGACCCCTAAAACCCCACAGGGACAAAATTTGGGGACCCCTGACCACCCCCAAACCCCCAAAATCTCTGCGGCGCCACCAGCTCAGGAACAAAAACCTTTTTATTCCACCGAGACCCCCAAACCCACCCGGGCCCCTCCACACCCCATAGGGTTTGGGGGGTTCCCCGCGGGTTTAGGGGGTCCGGGGAGTGTTTTTGAGGTTCAGGCGTGCAGCGCCTTCAAGCGCTCCAGCGGCCCCAGGACAGGGCGTACTTGACCCCGCAGCCGTCGGGGATCAGGCGCTTCTGCGCCACCATGTCCTCAGGCGTCGGCGTTGAACTTGGTGAACCCCCATTTCTTGGAGATGTGGATCTGGGGGACCCCAAAAATCGGTCAGGGGACCCCAAAACCCCCAGAGAAAAGATTTGGGGTCTCAGGTGACCCCATCCCAATTAAGCTCGAGGTTTTGGCCCCATAGATCCCCCCCACCCCTTTTAATTTGGGTCTTTTGGATCCCCATGTTGTTGAACCCCATTTCTTGGAGATGTGGATCTGGGGAACCTCAAAAATCGGCCACAGGGACCCAAAAACCCCAGAGAAAAAAAATCCGGGATTTCCAGGTCACCCCATCCCAAATATTTTGAAGCTTGTGGCCTCATGAATCCCCCGATCGTGTTTTAAATTTGGTCTCTTTGGGTCCCCCAAATTAGTGAACCCCATTTCTTGGAGATGTGGATCTGGGGGACCCCAAAAATCGGTCAGGGGACCCCAAAACCGCCAGAGAGAAAAGATTTGGGGTCTCAGGTGACCCCATCCCAATTCGCTCGAGGTTTTGGCCCCATGAATCCCCCCCACCGCTTTTAATTTGGGTCTTTTGGATCCCCCATGTTGTTGAACCCCATTTCTTGGAGATGTGGATCTGGGGAACCTCAAAAATCGGCCACAGGGACCCCAAAAACCCCCAGAGAAAAAAATCCGGGATTTCCAGGTCACCCCATCCCAAATATTTTGAAGCTTCTGGCCTCATGAATCCCATGTTTTATATTTGGTCTCTTTGGGTCCCCCAAATTAGTGAACCCCCAATTCTTGGAGATGTGGATTTGGGGAAGCCCCAAAAATCGGTCAGGGGGACCCCAAAACCCCCCAGAGAAAAAATTTGGGGGTTTCCAGGTCACCCAATCCAAATCATTTCAAGGGTTTTTCACGGCCTTATTAACCTCTCCCATTTGAGGTTTGGACTTTTTGGATCCCCTGATGTTGGTGAACCCAGATTTTTTGGAAGTGTAGATCTGGGGGGGACCCCAAAAATCAGTCAGGGGGGCCCCAGAACTCCCCAAAAGAAAGTCTAGGGGGTTTCCAGGTTCCAGAACCTTCTGACACCCCAAAACCCTGAACGTGGCCTCAGCCCCTTTTCCCTTCACTTTTCACCCCCATCCCCACCTGCCCCATCAATTTTTGGGCACCCCACAACTCTCATAGCCCCCCAAATTTTTGGGGTGCCCCCGAAGGTAATTCCGAGTGTCCCAGGTACCTTCTGGCACCCCAAAACCCTGAATTTGGCCCCTCCCAGACCTTTTACCCTTTTTTACCCACAACCCCACAAATTTTGGGGCACCCCACAACCTCCCACCTCCCCCCAAATTTTTGGGGTGCCCCCCGCGGTATTTCGGGGTGTCCCGGTACCTTCTGGCGCCCGGGGAACTTGAACTTGGTCCCTCCCAGACCCTTTTCCTTTGTTTTTTACCCCTAACCCCACAAATTTTGGGGCACCCCAAGACCTCCACATCCCCCAAATTTTTGGGGTGTCCCCTTGAGTATTTCGGGTGTCCCAGTACCTTCTGGCGCCAGGAACTTGAACTTAGCTCCTCCCAGACCCTTTTCCTTTGTTTTTTTGCCCCCAACCCCACAAATTTTGGGGCACCCCACACATCCCAACCCCCAAATTTTTGGGGTGCTTCCTAAAATAATTTTGGAGTGTTCAGGAACTTTAAACACCCCAAAACCCTGAACTTAGCCCCTTCCCAGACCCTTTTCCTTTGTTTTTTTACCCCAACCCCACAAATTTGGGGTACCACAACCTCCACCCCTCCAAAAATTTTTGGGGTGCCCCCTTGATAATTTCAGGGTGTCCCAGGTACCTTCTGACACCCAAAACCCTGAACTTGGCCCCTCCCAGACTCTCTTTTCCCTTTGGTTTACCCCATCCCCACCTGCCCCATCAATTTTGGGGCACCCCACAACTCTCCACCCCCCAAATTTTTGGGGTGCCCCGAGCAATCCCGGGGTGTCCCAGGTACCTTCTGACACCCCAAATCCCTGAACTTAGCCCTTCCCAGACCCTTTTCCTTTGTTTTTTTACCCCAACCCCAAAAATTTTGGGGCACCTACAACCTCCCACCTCCCCCGAATTTTTGGGGTGCCCCAGCACTGATATTTGGGAGTGTCCCAGTACCTTCTGGCGCCCGGGGAGACTTGAACTTGGTCCCTCCCAGACCCTTTTTCCTTTGTTTTTTACCCCGACCCCCAAAAATTTTGGGGCACCCACAACCTCCCACCCCCAAATTTTTGGGGTGCCCCAGAGCAATTCGAGTGTCCCAGGTACCTTCTGACACCCCAAAACCCTAAACTTGGTCCCTCCCAGACCCTTTTCCTTTGTTTTTTAGACCCCAACCCCAAAATTTTGGGGCACCCACAACCTCCACCCCCACATTTTTGGGGTGCCCCCACGATATTTGGGGGTGTCCCAGTACCTTCTGACACCCCAAAACCCTGAATTTAGCCCCTCCAGACCTTTTACCCTTTGTTTTTTGCCCCAACCCCATAAATGTTGAGGCACCCCACAACCTCCCACCCCCAAATTTTTGGGGTGCCCCAGGCAATCCCGAGGGTGTCCCAGGTACCTTCTGACACCCCAAATCCCTGAACTTAGCCCTTCCCAGACTCTTTTCCTTTTGTTTTTTACCCCCAACCCCAAAATTTTGGGGCACCCCAAGACCTCCCACCCCCACATTTTTGGGGTGTCCCATGAGATAATTTCGGGGTGTCCGGTACCTTCTGGCGCCGGGAACTTGAACTTAGCTCCTCCCAGACCCTTTTCCTTTGTTTTTACCCCAACCCCATCAATTTTGGGGCACCCCACACATCCCAACCCCCCAAATTTTTGGGGTGCCCCATCGATATTTGGGGTGTCAGTACCTTCTGGCGCCCGGGAACTTGAACTTGGCCCTGCGCAGCTGCTCCACCACGTGCTCCTTGTTCTGGGCCTTAGTGCGGATGGACATGATCACCTGGCCGATGTGCAACGGCGCCACCGTGCCCTCGCGGCTTCCGGCGCTGCGCATGCCGGTCTGCAGCCTGCGACCCCAGACCCAATTCAGAGCCGCTGTGCGACCCCAGACCCAATTCAGAGCTGCTGCGGGACCCCAGACCCAATTCAGAGCCAGCCTGCGACCCCAGACCCAATTCAGAGCCGCTGGGACCCCAGGCCCAATTCAGAGCCAGCGGGACCCCAGACCCAATTCAGAGCCGCTGGGACCCCAGACCCAATTCAGAGCTGCTGTGCGACCCCAGACCCAATTCAGAGCCAGCGCGGGACCCCAGACCCAATTCAGAGCAGCCTGCGACCCCAGACCCAATTCAGAGCCGCCGGACCCCAGACCCAATTCAGAGCTGCTGTGCGACCCCAGACCCAATTCAGAGCCAGCCCAGAGACCCCAGACCCAATTCAGAGCTGCTGGGGACCCCAGACCCAATTCAGAGCCAGCCCAGACCCCAGACCCAATTCAGAGCCAGCCCAGAGCTGCCCCGACCCCAGACCCAATTCAGAGCCGCTGGGACCCCAGACCCAATTCAGAGCCAGCCCAGACCCCAGACCCAATTCAGAGCAGCCTGCGACCCCAGACCCAATTCAGAGCCAGCCCAGAGACCCCAGACCCAATTCAGAGCCGCCGGGACCGCAGACCCAATTCAGAGCCAGCCCAGACCCCAGACCCAGTTCAGAGCTAGCTGGGGACCCCAGACCCAATTCAGAGCCAGCCAGGACCCCAGACCCAATTCAGAGCCAGCCCAGAGACCCCAGACCCAATTCAGAGCCAGCCCAGAGCCAGCCTGCGACCCCCAGACCCAATTCAGAGCCAGCCTGCGACCCCAGACCCAATTCAGAGCTGCTGCGGGACCCCAGACCCAATTCAGAGCCAGCCTGCGACCCCAGACCCAATTCAGAGCCAGCCTGCGACCCCAGACCCAATTCAGAGCTGCTGCACGGGACCCCAGACCCAATTCAGAGCCAGCCCAGACCCAATTCAGAGCGCGGGACCCCAGACCCAAGTCAGAGCCAGCCCAGAGACCCCAGACCCAATTCAGAGCCAGCCCAGACCCAATTCAGAGCTGCGGGACCCCAGACCCAATTCAGAGCAGCCTGGGACCCCAGACCCAATTCAGAGCTGCCTGCGACCCCAGACCCAATTCAGAGCCGCCAGGACCCCAGACCCAATTCAGAGCAGCCTGCGACCCCAGACCCAACTCAGAGCTGCTGGGGACCCCAGACCCATTTCAGAGCTGCCTGCGACCCCAGACCCAATTCAGAGCCGCCCAGGACCCCCAGACCCAATTCAGAGCAGCCTGCGACCCCAGACCCCAACTCAGAGCTGCTGGGGGACCCCAGACCCAATTCAGGGCAGCCGGGACCCCAGACCCAATTCAGAGCCAGCCCGGGACCCCAGACCCAATTCAGAGCTGCTGGGGGACCCCAGACCCAATTCAGAGCTGCCGGGACCCCCAGACCCAATTGCAGGAGGAGTTTTGCATCCCCAGATCTTCCAGGTTCTGTTCAAGTGAGGAGTGGGAACCCAAAAATCCCCCAAAAATCATTTTGGAACCACCCCAGAAGGGTTTTTTGCGCCCCGGGCAGTTTTGCCCCCAGGACAATTTTGCCCCCTAGGGCAGTTTTTGCCCCCAGGACAATTTTGTCCCCCAGGCCCCCTTTAGGAGCCCCCCCCAGGGGGAGGGTCCCTCACAGCCGGGGGGAGGGGTCTCTGTGCGCAGCCAGTGCACGCCAGGACCCCCCCATGGGGGGAGGAGCCACGGCCGGCTTAATTAACTGCGGGGAGCTAATTAACCGGGGTGAATTAAATAATTAACTTCATTAATCTGGGGAACCCCAAAATCAGCGGTGGCACCAAGAGAGTTAATGAACAGGGGCAGCCTAAAATGGGGACACCCTGAAATTAATGGGGCACCCCTAAATTAATTAATGGTATTACCCTTAAATTAATGGGGTCACCCCTAAATTAATTAATGGGATCACCCCTAAATTAATTAATGGGGCACCCCTAAATAAATTAATGGGGCCACCCTGAATTAATTAATGGGATCACCCCTAAATTAATTAATGGGGTCAACCCCAAATTAATTAATGGTATTACCCTAAATTAATTAATGGGGGCACCCCTAAATTAATTAACGGGAGCACCCCTAAATTAATTAATGGGGGCACCCCCAAATTAATTAATGGGGTCACCCCTAAATTAATTAATGGGATTACTTCTAAATTAATTAATGGGATTATCCCTAAATTAATTAATGGGGCCACCCCAAATTAATTAATGGGGCAACCCTAAATTAATTAATGGGGCACCCTAAATTAAGTAATGATGGCACCCTAAATTAATTAATGGGGCACCCTGAATAAATTATGGGGCCACCCTAAATTAATTAATGGGGAGCACCCCTAAATTAATTAATGGGGGCACCCGTAAATTAAGTAATGATGGCACCCCTGAATTAATTAATGGGGTCACCCCTAAATTAATGAATATGAACAGCCTGAACTTTCAGGACCCCCCCAGGATTTCGGGGACCCCCTGAAGTCTTACAAACCCCTCCAAATTTCAAGACACGTTTTCTTCTAAAACGACCCCAAACCACTCCTGGAAACTTCTCCCCTTTTAACTTTATGAACCTCCGTGAACTCCAACGACTTCCCAAAATTTCGGGGACCCCCCCCGGGTTTCGGGGACCCCTCCAGGATTTTGGGGACCCCCTAAGATTTTGGAAACACCCCTAAAGTCTCAGAAACCCTTCCAAATTTTATGACATCTCCACTTCTAAAACCATCCTGAACCACTCCCGGAAACTTTTCCGCTTTAACTTCACAAACCCCAAAACCCCAACGACCCCCCAGGATTTCGGGGACCCCCTGAGGATTTTAGGGACCCTTCAGAACCTCAAAATTCCCTCCAGCTTTTAGGACACCCCAAATTCAGGTTGACCTTTCTACAATCATCCCGAACCACTCCCCGGAAACTTTTCCCCTTCAACTTCAGGAACCCCCAAAACTCCAACGACCCCCTCGCCCCAAGATTTTGGGGACCCCCTCAGGGTTTTCGGGACCCCCGGGTTCTGGGGACCCCCTCCAGGATTTCAGGGACCCCCAGGACCTCCAAAACCCCTTCAACCTTTCCACAACCATCCCGAACCACTCCCGGAAACTTTTCCGCTTTAACTTCAGAAAACCCCAAAACTCCAAAACCCTCCCAGGATTTTGGGACCCCCCTAGGATTTTGGGGACCCCCCAGGGTTTTTGGGACCCCCTCCAGGGTTTCAGGGACCCCCTCAGGGTTTTGGAAACACCCCTAAGTTCTCAGAAACCCCTCCAAATTTTAGGACATCCCTGCTTCTAAAACCATCCCAAACCACTCCCGGAAACTTTTCCACTTAAACTTTACGAACCCCAAAAACCCCAACGACCCCCCCAGGATTTCGGGGACCACCCCAGGATTTTAGGGACCCCCCAGGATTTTGGGGACCCCCCAAGATTTTGGAAACACCCCTAAAGTCTCAGAAGCCCCTCCAAATTTTATGACATCTCCACTTCTAAAACCATCCTGAACCACTCCGGAAACTTTTCTGCTTTAACTTCACAAACCCCAAAAACCCCAACGACCCCCCAGGATTTCGGGGACCCCCTGAGGATTTTGGGGACCCCTTCAGAACCTCAAAATTCCTCCAGCTTTTAGGACACCCCAGATTCAGGTTGACCTTTCTACAATCATCCCGAACCACTCCCGGAAAGTTTTCCCCTTCAACTTCAGGAACCCCCCAAACTCCAACGACCCCCCGCCCCCAAGATTTTGGGGACCCCTCAGGGTTTTTGGGACCCCCCAGGGTTTTTGGGGACCCCCTCCAGGATTTCAGGCACCCCCAGGACCTCCAAAACCCCTTCAACCTTTCCACAACCATCCCGAACCACTCCCGGAAACTTTTCCGCTTTAACTTTACAAACCTCCCCAAACTCCAAAACCCTCCCCAGGATTTTGGGGACCCCCCCAGGGTTTCGGGGACCCCCCCGGGGTTTCGGGGCCCCCCCAGACCTGTCGGCGCCGGCGCAGGAGAGCATCTTGTTGATGCGGATGACGTGGAAGGGGTGCAGGCGCACGCGGATGTGGAAGCCGTCCTTGCCGCAGCTCTTCACCATGTACTTGTTGGCGCAGATCCGCGCCCGCCTCCAGCGCTGGGGGAGGGGCGGGGGGCGTCACGACCCCTCCCCACATCGGCCACACCCCCCTCCCCACCCCGCAGCACAAAAAAAACCCCGCGGTTTCCGGTGAAAATTTGGCGGTTTTAGGTGAAAATTCGAGTTTTTTAGGCGAAAATTTGAGGTTTTTTAGCTGAAAACCAGCTGGTTTAATGACAAAATCTGGAATTTTTAGGTGAAAATTTGGGACTTTTAGATGAAAATTTGAGGTTTTTAAGAGAAATTTGGGAGTTTTAGGTCAAAATTTGGGGGCTCTACGTAAAAATTTGAGGGTGTTGGGTGAAAATTTGAGGTTTTTAGGCGAAAATTTGAGGTTTTTTAGCTGAAAATCAGCTGGTTAAACAGGATAATTTCGGGTTTTTAAGTGAAAATTTGGGACTTTTAGATGAAAATTTGAAGTTTTTAAGAGAAAATGTGGGGTTTTTAGATCAAAATTTCGGGGTTCTACGTGAAAATTTGAGGTTTTTAGGCGAAAATTTGAGATTTTTTAGTTGAAAACCAGCTGGTTTTATGGCAAAATTCCGGGTTTTTAGGTGAAAATTTGGGGCTTTCAGATGAAAATTTAAAGTTTTTAAGAGAAAATTTGGAGTTTTTAGGTCAAAATTTGGGGGCTCTACGTGAAAATTTGAGGGTGTTGGGTGAAAATTTGAGGTTTTTAGGCGAAAATTTGAGGTTTTTTAGCTGAAAACCAGCTGGTTTAATGACAAAATTTGGAATTTTTAGGTGAAAATTTGGGACTTTTAGATGAAAATTTGAGGTTTTTAAGAGAAATTTGGGAGTTTTAGGTCAAAATTTGGGGGCTCTACGTGAAAATTTGAGGGTGTTGGGTGAAAATTTGAGGTTTTAGGCAAAATTTGAGGTTTTTAGCTAAAAACCAGCTGGTTTAATGGCAAAATTTGGGAGTTTTTAGGTCAAAATTTGGGGGCTCTACGTAAAAATTTGAGGGTGTTGGGTGAAAATTTGAGATTTTTAGGCAAAAATTTGAGGTTTTTTAGCTGAAAACCAGCTGGTTTAATGGCAAAACTTGGGAGTTTTTAGGTGAAAATTTGGAACTTTCAGATGAAAATTTGAGGTTTTTAAGAGAAAATTTGGAGTTTTAAGGTCAAAAATCTCCCCAAATCCCTCTGAAGACCCTCAAAATCTTCTCAAAACCCATAAATATCCCAAAATCTTCTGAAAACTGCTCCCCAAATCCTCCCAAAACCACCAAAATTTTCCTAAAATCCTTCAAAATCCTCCCAAAACCCAAAAATATCCCAAAATCTCCTGAAAACTGCCCCCCAAATCCCCCCCAAAACCCCAAAATTTTCCTAAAATCTCCCAAAATCTCTCAAAATCCATAAATATCCCAAAATCTTCTGAAAACTGCCCTCCAAATCCTCCCAAATCTTCCCAAAACCCCCAAAATTTTCCTAAAATCCTTCAAAATCCTCCCAAAACCCATAAAGACCCCAAAATATTCTAAAAAATGCCCCCCAAATCCCCCCCCAAATTTTCCTAAAATCTCCCAAAATCCATAAAGACCCCAAACCCTCCCCCAAAACCACCCCAAATTCACCCAGAAATGCTCCCAAATCCCTCCCAAAAATCGCAGCATCACCCCCAAATTTTCCAGGACCCCCAAAATCCCCAAATTTCCCCAAATCCCGGCTTTACCCTCGGAGCTGAGCTGCTCGTACTCGTCCGACACCATGTGCCCGCACAGGGGGAACTCATCCACCTTCGCCTTCTTCCGGCCCAGGTCGAAAATTCGGATTTTGGGGTCTGGGGGAGACACCCAGAGGGGTCAGGGGGGGATTTTTGGGGGATTTTGGGGGTTTTTGGGGCGGGGACTCACCAGGAACCCCCCGGCAGAAGCGGGATTTGGGGTAGGGCTTGTTCTTGCAGTAGCGGTAACTGAGGGGAAAAGGGGTTAGAGAATGGTAAAATATCCCAAAATATCCCAAAATTGACCATCAGAAATCCTAAAAATCCCCAAAATTGATACCAGAAAAGATGGAATAATACCCAAAATTTATCCCCAAAAATTCCTCAGAACTGATCCCCAAAAATCCCCAAAATTAATCATCTTAAATCCAAAAAAATACTCAAAATTGATCCTCAAAAATCCTTCAAAACCCCCAAAATTTATCCCCAAAAATCCCTCAAAACTGATCCTCAAAAAAATCCCTCAAAACCCCCAAAATTACCACGAAATCCCTAAAATTGTTCCCCAAAAATCCCTCAAAATAGATCCCCAAAAATCCCTTAAAATCCCCAAAATTGATCCCCAAAAATTCCTCAAACTGATCCTCAAAAAGACCTAAAAATCCCAAAAATTGATCCCCAAAAATCTTTAAAAATCCCCAAAATTGATCCTCAAAAATCCTTTTAAATTCCCAAAATTGATCCCCAAAAATACCTCAAAATTGATCCTCAAAAATCCCTTAAAACCCCCAAAATTACCACGAAATCCCTAAAATTGATCCCCAAAAATCCCTCAACATTGATCCTCAAATATCCCTTAAAATTGCCAAAATCGGTCCCCAAAAATCCCTTAAAAACCCCAAAATTACCACGAAAAAAATACTCAAAATTGTTCCCCAAAAACCCCTTAAAATTGATCCTCAAAAATCCCTTAAAATCGCAAAAATCGTTCCCCAAAAATCCCTTAAAATCCCCAAAACTAATTCCCAAAAATTCCTCAAACTGATCCTCAAAAAGACCTAAAAATCCCCAAAATTGATCCCCAGAAATTCCTCAAAACTGATCCTCAAAAACCCCTAAAATTAACCCACATAAATCCCAAAAAATACTCAAAATTGATCCTAAAAAATCTTTCAAAATCCCCAAAATTGTTCCCCAAAAATCCCTCAAAATTGATCCTCAAAAATCCTCAAAACCCCAAAATTACCACAGAAATCCCTAAAATTGTTCCCAAAAATCCCTCAAAATAGATCCCCAAAAATCCCTTAAAATACCCAAAATTTATCCCCAAAAATTCCTCTAAACTTATCCTCACAAATCCCTTAAAATCCCCAAAATTGATTCTCAAGAATCCCTCAAAATCCCCAAAATTTATCCCCAAAAATCCCTAAAATTGATCCCCAGAAATTTCTAAAAATCTCCAAAACTGATCTTTAAAATTCCCACACAATCGATCCTCAGAAATTCTCCAAAATTCTCAAAATTTATCCCCAAAAATACCTAAAAATCCCTAAAATTGACCCCCAGAAATTTCTAAAAATCCCTAAAATTGATCCCTAAAATTCCCACAAAATCGATCCCTAGAAATCCCCCAAAAATCCCTAAAAAATCCCCAAAATCGATCCCCAAAAAATCCCCCAAAATCCTTCAAAACGCCCAAAACCGAATCCCATAAATCACCAAACCTGATCTCCCAAAATCCTCAATATCCATTTTTAAAAATCCCCCAAAATAATTCCCAAAAATCCCCAAAAATCTTTAAAATTGATCCCTAAAACTCCCCAAATCCCAAAAATTGATCTTCAAAAAATCCCAAAAAAATATCCCTTAAAAATCCCCCAAATAAACGCTCCTGGTTCCCGTTCTGAAGCCCCCAGACCCTTTAAAATCCCAAATTTTTATTTTTTAACCCTCCCAGAACCTTTTTAATCCCAAATAATTCTTTAACCCCCCCCAGAACCTTTTAAATACCAAATTTTATTTAACTCCCCAGACCCTTTTAAACTCTAAATATTTATTTTAATCCCCACACCCTTTTAAACTTTAAATATTTTTTAATCTCTCACGCCCTTTTAAACCACAAATTTTTATTTTTTAACCCCCAGAACCTTTTAAATCCCAAAATTTTTATTTTTTAACTCCCAGAACCTTTTAAATCCCAAATTTTTATTTTTAACCCCTCAGACCCTTTTAAACCCCAATTTTTATTTAACCCCCAGACCCTTTTAAACTCTATTTATTTTTAACCCCCAGACCCTTTTAAACCCCAAATTTTTATTTTTAACCCCCAGACCCTTTCAAACTCTAAATATTTATTTTTAATCCCCCACACCCTTTTAAACCTAAATTTTTATTTTTAGCCCCCTAGAACCTTTTAAATCGCAAATATTTTTTAACCACCCCCAGACCCTTTTAAAATCCCAAATATTTATTTTTAGCCCCCATACCCTTCTAAATCCAGAATTTTTATTTTTTAACTCCCCAGAACCTTTTAAACCCCAAATTTTTGTTTTTTAACCCCCCGCACCCTTTTTAAACTTTAAATATTTATTTTTAACCCCTCAGACCCTTTTAAACCCCAATTTTTATTTAACCCCCAGACCCTTTTAAACTCCTAAAATATTTATTTTTAACCCCCACACCCTTTTTAAACCCCAAATTTTTATTTTTAACCCCCCCAGAACCTTTTAAATCCCAAATATTTTTTTAACCCCCAGACCCTTTTAAACTTTTAAATATTTATTTTTAACCTCCCACACTCTTTTAAACCACAAATTTATATTTAACCCCCAGACCCTTTTAAACCCCAAATATTTATTTTTTTAACCCCCAGACCCTTTTAAACCCCAAATATTTTTTTAACCCCCAGACCCTTTTAAACCCCAATCATTCCCATTTTAACCCCAATGACGCCCCCAGACCGTTTTTAAACCCCCAAATCTCCTTTTGACCCCCTCATAACCCCAGACCCTTTCAAACCCCCCAGTGACGTCACGCTCCCCTCCCGCTATGACGTCACGCTTCTCACATCGTGCCGGCCGGCGGCTTATGGCGGCTCCGGGGCCCGGGGACCTGCGGGGGGATAAAACGGGACGGATTGGAACCCCAAAAAACCAAAAAAAACCCCAAATCCGCGCCGGGCCCAGGCCAGACCCGCCGGCCCCTCACACGCGGCACCGACCTCGCCGAGCGCCCGAAAGAGGCCGCGCGCGCCTGCGCCTGCCACTAACAGCCGCGCACTTCCGGTTGCGCCCTCAACTTCCGGTGGCGCTCAGGCCGCCTTGGAGGACTCAATGAGGGTAGCAAAGATGGCGCCAGGAGGCGCTGGCGGTGCTGAGGGGGCGAGCGCCTTGGAGCTGTGGGAGCACGGGAGGCGTGAGGGAGCAGGAAAAAAGCGCGGAGAGGGCTCGGCATGGCGGCGGGAGATGGAGCGACCATGGGGCCGGAAGGAGCCGCTCTGGCGAGCTCGGCTACCGCAGAGAGAGAGCAACGACCAATCAGAGCGCGGGTGGAGCCGGCGCAGGCACAGTGAGGCCGCAGGGCGGTACGCTGATTGGTTGCAGTTTGCTGACGTCATCTCATTTACATAGCATTCACTGCTTCCCCGCGTAATTTAAAAAGGGGCAGGGGTCGCCATGGGCTGATTTACATCTCATTTGCATAAAGTACGCAGGGTCACCGGGGGAGGGTCAGGATCTTCTGGGCGGCCCCAAAATTCACATTTAATTTCCCTTCATTTGGTTCCCTTCCTCCAAATATTTTGGGGTGAACCCCCTAAAAATTGAGGTGAACCCCCCAGTCCACAGGAGACCCTCCCAAATTAAACCCCCACACGGCCGAGCCCTCCCCACCCCAAGCCTCCCCAAAAAATCCCCTTTGGGCCCTTTGCCCGTTTTTGAGAACTTTTGCTCATTTTTGAAGATTTTTGTCCATTTTGGAGGAACTTTCGCCCGTTCTGGGGGTTTCTGGGGAGTTTACCCATTTTCCAGTTCCCCCAGTTTCCCCAGTAATCCCAGTTCTTCCCAGTCCCTCAGGGCGGCCCCTCCCATCCCCCAATCCCCCAAATTCCGCTTTTTTCACCCATTTATTAAAAAGCCGAAATTCCAACACCAAAACCGACAGCCGGGGGTGGGGAGGGTCCCCATGCCAGTGGGCGTGGCGCTCGCGGTGGGCGTGGCCTCAGGGTCCCCTCAGCTGAACCGCGTCACGCCCCGGGGCGGGAGCCGGGCAGCGGCAGCCTGGGGGCGGCAATGACGTCACCGTGATGTCGCAAGGGGTCACTCGGTGTCCCCAGTGTCCCCGCGTGTCACCGTTGTCACCTCGGCCCGCCCCACGGCCCCAATGTCCCTCTCCGATGTCCCCAAGTGTCCCAATGTGCCCCGGTGCCCCCCGCCCCTGCTGTCCCAAATGTCCCCCACGATGTCCCGATGTCCCCTCACCCTGGGTGTCCCCACCGATCCCCGATCCCCCAGTGTCCCCAATTCCCCCAAGATGTCCCCCCTGTCCACAGTGTCCCAGTATCCCCAACATCTTCAATGTCCCCAATCCCCCAGTGTCCCCAGTGTCATGTCCCCAGTGTCCCCAATCCCCCAATCCCCAGTGTCCCCAATGTCTCCCCAATGTCCCCAGTGTCCCCAATCCCCCCAGTGTCATGTCCCCAGTGTCCCCAATCCCCCAGTGTCCCCAATGTCTCCCCCAATGTCCCCACTGTCCCCAGTGTCCCAAACCCCTCAATGCCCCCGAGTGTCCCCAGCCATGTCCCCAATGTCCCCAGTGTCTCCCCCAATCCCCCAGTGCTCTGATGTCACAATGTTTTCCATGTCCCCAATGTCACCCGTGTCCCCAGTGTCCCAATGTCCCAACAGTGTCCCCTCTGTCCCCATGTCCCCAATGTCCACAGTGTCTCCATGTTCCCAGTGTCCCCATGTCCCCACCCATGTCCCTGTGTCCCTCTCTTCCCCCTGTCCCGTGTCACCTCCGCCCGCCGCCAGTTGGCCAGCTGCGTCTCTGCAGCCCATGGCCCTAGTGTCCTAGTGTCCCCCAATGTCCCCATGTCCCCACTGTCCCAATATCCCGATGTCCCCAGTGTGTCCCAATGTCCCCATTGTCTCAATGTCTCCCCAATCCCCCAATCCCCCAGTGTCCCAATGTCCCTCTGTCCCCAATCCCCCCATGTCCCCAGTGTCCCCATGTCCCCACTGTCCCAATGTCCCCTCTGTCCCCAATCCCCCATGTCCCCAGTGTCCCCATGTCCCCACTGTCCCAATGTCCCCTCTGTCCCCAATCCCCCATGTCCCCAGTGTCCCCATGTCCCCACTGTCCCCAATCCCCCCCAATGTCCCCATGTCCCCCTGTCCCGTGTCACCTCCGCCTGCCGCCACGACTGTCCCTGCCATCTCTCAGCCCATGGCCCCAGTGTCCCCAATCCCCCCAATGTCCCCATGTCCCCAGTGTCCCGTGTCACCTCAGCCCGCGCCATTGTGGCCCGCTGCCCTCTCTCTAGCCCGAAGTGTCCCCCATGTCCCGATGTACAGTGTCCCCAATCCCCAATGTCCCCCTGTCCCCATGTCCCCAGTGTCCCAATATCCCCACTGTCCCCAATCCCCCCATTGTCCCCATGTCCCCCAGTGTCCCCATGTCCCCACTGTCCCCAATCCCCCCCGTGTCCCCCAGTGTCCCCATGTCCCCACTGTCCCAATCCCCCCCCGTGTCCCCAATGTCCCCATGTCCCCAGTGTCCCCGTGTCACCTCCGCCCGCCCTTGACCCAGCCCTGCCCTCTCTCAGCCCCATGTCCCCAGTGTCCCCCATGTCCCCCAGTGTCCCCTGTATTCCCCCAGTGTCCCCATGTCCCCACTGTCCCCAATCCCCCCATGTCCCCCATGTCCCGCGTGTCACCTCGGCCGCCCGCATTGTGACCGCTGCCCTCTCTCCAGCCCATGGCCTGCAGCATCACGACATGGCCAGGGGAGGGCTACGTGAGGGGCGGCCTCGAGTCCCTCGCCACCAAGGGGAGGGAGAGTCACCCGTGGGTGCCGCAAGGGGGACAGTCACCCATAGATTGCCACACAGGGGGACAGTCACCATGGGTGTCACCAAGGGGAGAGTCACCCATGGGTGCCACACAGGGGACAGTCACCCATGGGTGTCACACACAGGGGACAGTCACCATGGGTGTCACCAAGGGGAGAGTCACCCATGGGTGTCACCAAGGGGGACAGTCACCCGTGGAGTGCCACCAAGGGGGGAGAAGTCACCCATAGGTGCCACACAGGGGACAGTCACCCGTGGAGTGTCACCAAGGGGGAGAGTCACCATGGGTGTCACCCACAGGGGGACAGTCACCATGGGTGTCACCAAGGGGGAGAGTCACTATGGGTGTCACCCACACAGGGGACAGTCACCCATGGAGTGCCACCAAGGGGGACAGTCACCCATGGGTGTCACACACAGGGGGACAGTCACCCATGGGTGTCACCAAGGGGAGAGTCACCCATGGGTGTCACCAAGGGGGGGACAGTCACCCATGGGTGTCACACACAGGGGGACAGTCACCCATGGGTGTCACCAAGGGGGGAGAGTCACCCATGGGTGTCACCAAGGGGGGGACAGTCACCCGTGGGTGTCACACACAGAGGGCAGTCACCCATGGGTGCCACACAGGGGGACAGTCACCCGTGGAGTGTCACCAAGGGGAGGGAGAGTCACCCATGGGTGTCACCCACAGAGCAGGGGGTGTCACACAGTGTCACCCATGGGTGTCACACACCCTTTTGGTCCCCACCCCCTTTTGGGTCCCCACCCCCTTTGGAGCCTCCCCACCCCTTTAGGATCCCCATCCCCAATTCGGGCTCTGCACCCATTTTTGGGCTGCCCATCCCCCTTACAGGGTCCCATCCCCATTTTGGGATCCCCATCTCCCATTTTGGGATTCCATCCCCATTTTTGGGATTCCATCCCCATTTTTGGGATCTCATCCCCATTTTGGGACCCCCATCCCCATTTTTGGGATTCCATCCCCATTTTGGGATCTCATCCCCATTTTTGGGACCCCATCCCCATTTTGGGATCCCATTCCCATTTTTGGGATCTCATCCCCATTTTTGGGATTCCCATCCCCATTTTGGGATCCCATCCCCATTTTGGGATCCCATCCCCATTTTGGGATCCCATCCCATTTTAGGATCCCCATCCCCATTTTGGGATCCCCATCCCATTTGGGATCCCATCCCTATTTTTGGGATCCCCATCCCATTTGGGGTCCCTCATCCCCATTTTGGGATCCCCATCTCCATTTTGAGGATTCCATCCCCATTTTGGGATCCCATCCCCATTTTGGGGCCCCATTCCCATTCTGGGATCCCCAATCCCATTTTAGGATCCCCATCCCCATTTTCAGGGACCCCCATCCCCATTTTGGGACCCCCATCCCCATTTTTGGGGACCCCCATCCCCGTTTTGGGATCCCAATCCCATTTTAGGATCCCCATTCCCATTTTGGGACCCCCATTCTCATTTTTGGGATCCCCATCCCCATTTTGGGGTCCCATCCCCATTTTTGGGATCCCATCCCCATTTTAGGATCCCCATGCCCATTTTTGGGACCCTCATTCCCATTTTTGAGATCCCATCCCCATTTTGGGGCCCCATTCCCCCATTTTTGGGACCCCATCCCCATTTTGGGACCCCATCCCCATTTGGGGTCCCCCATCCCTCTTTTGGATCCCCATCCCCATTTTGGGACCCCCATCCCTCTTTTGGATCCCCATCCCCATTTTGGGGTCCCCATCCCATTTTTGGGATTCCATCTCCATTTTTGGGATCCCATCCCCATTTTGAGATCCCCATCCCCATTTTGGGATCCCCATTTTGGGATCTCATCCCCATTTTTGGGGTCCCCCATCCCCATTTTTGGGGTCCCCATTCCCATTTTCGAGGTGCCCATCCCCACTTTGGGGTCCCCATCCCCATTTTTTTGGATCCCATCCCCATTTTTGGGGCCCCATTCCCCATTTTTGGGATCCCCAATCCCATTTTTAGGATCCCCATCCCCATTTTGGGGTCCCCCATCCCCATTTTTTGGATCCCATCCCCATTTTTGGGGCCCCATTCCCCATTCTGGGATCCCCAATCCCATTTTTAGGATCCCCATTCCCCATTTTTGGGGTCCCCAATCCCATTTTTGGGATCCCCAATCCCATTTTTGGGGTCCCCCCCCCCGTTTCCGGGGTGCTCACCCGGGGCCCGGAGGCCTCAATTTGCGCCCGTTTGGGCTCGGGGGTCGGGCCCCCACTGCTTCCGGCGGCTCGGCGCTGTGTCCGGTACTTCATCTGGGGAGGGCGGCGTGGGCACCGAAACAGGGGGGCACCCCAAAACAGGGCACCCGAAACAGGGGCACCCGAAAACAACACCCGAAACAGGGGGCACCCCCGAAACAGGGGCACCCCGAAACAGGGGGGCACCCGAAACAGGGGGGCACCCCAAAACCGACAGGGACACCCCCGAAACCACAGGGGCACCCCGAAACAGGGGGCACCCCGAAAACAACACCCCAAAAACCGACAGGGACATCCCGAAACAACACCCCAAAACAACAGGGTCACCCCAAAAACAACACCCCAAAACCGACAGGGACACCCCCGAAACAACACCCCAAAAACAACAGGGTCACCCCAAAACAACAGAGACATACCGAAAACCAACAGGGACACCCCAAAAACAACAGGGACACCCGAAAACAACACCCGAAAACCAACAGGGACACCCCGAACAGGGGGACCCCAAAACCGACAGGGACACCCTGAAAACAACACCCCAAAAACAACAGGGACACCCCCAGGCACCCATGGGTGACACCCCCCAATGCCCCAATCCCCCATGTCTCCAATGTCCCCCAGTGTCCCCAATTCCCCAATGTCCCCAATACCCTCAGTGTCCCCAAAGTCCCAATGTCCCCAATCCCGCCAAATGTCCCCACTGTCCCCTGACGTCCCAATGTCCCAATGTCCCCACTGTTCCTAAATTCTGAGTGTCCCCAGTGTCCCCAAATTCCCTGGCAGTCCCCAATGTCCCCAATCTCCCAATGTCCCCACTGTCCCCAAATTCCTGAATGTCCCCAATGTCCCCCCAATGTCCCCACTGTCCCCAATATCCCAAATGTCCCCAATGTCCCCAAACCCCCAATCCTCCATTGTCCCTCAGTGTCGTCACAATGTCTCCGAGTGTCCCCCAATCCCCCTGATGTCCCACTGTCCCCAATGTCCCTAATGTCTCACACTGTCCTCAATGTCCTACAATATCTCAAATGTCCCCAATGTCCTCGCTGTCCCCAATCCCCTGATGTCCACACTGTCCTAATGTCCCCAGGTCCCCAATGCCCCCAAGTTCCAATTCTGAGTGTCCCCAATGTCCTCCAATGTCCTTCAATGTCCCCACTGTCCCTCAATGTCCCCAATGTTCCCACAATGTCCCCCAAGCCCCCAATACTCACAGTGTCCCCAATGTTCCCAATGTCCTCCAATGTCCCCAATATCCCAAATGTTTCACAATGTCCTCACTGTCCCCAAATCCTCCCAGTGTCCCTAATGTCCTCCAATGTCCCCCAATGTCCCTCAGGTCCCTAAACCCCCCAATGTCTCCTGTCCACAATCCCCCAAAGTCCCACATGTCCTCAATGCTCTCCAAGATTCCTGAGTGTCCCCAATGTCCCAAATCCTCCCAGTGTCCCCACTGTCCCCAATATCCCAAATGTCCCCAATCTCTCCAATGTCCCCAATCCCTTTTCTGTCCACTGACCCCAATCCCCCAAAGTCCCAATGTCCCCATTGTCTCCACTGCCCCCCAATGTCCCAAAGTCCCCAATCCCCAGTGTCCCCAATGTCCCAATGTTTCACAGTGTCACCACTGTTCCCACTGTATCCCCAATCCCCCCAATGTCCCCAATCCCCCCGATGTCCCACTGTCCTCAATGTCCCCACAGGTCCCCAATGCCCCCAAATGCCCTGAGGTGTCCCCAATGCCCCAATGTCCCCAATCCCCTGATGTCCCAATGTCCCCAATGTCCCCACTGTCCTCAATGTCCCCAATATCCCAAATGTCCCCACTGTCCCCACTGTCCCTCAATGTCCCCCAATGTCCTCAAAGTCCCCAAGCCCCCAATGTCTCCCCTGTCCCCAATCCCCCAAAGTCCCAATGTCCCCAATGCCCCCAAATTCCTGAGTGTCCCCAACGTCCCCAATCTTCCCAGTGTCCCCACTGTCCCCAATGTCCCAAATCCCCAGTGTCCCCACTGTCCCCCAATCCCCCAATGTCCCCATTGTCCCCACTGTCCCCAATCCCCAATGTCCCCAATGTCCCACTTGTCCTCAGTAATGCCCCCAAGTCCCCAAATTCCTGAGTGTCCTTAATGTCCTCAATGTCCTAATGTCCCCAATGTCCCCCAAGCCCCCAATACTCACAGTGTCCCCAAATGTCCCCAATATTCCCAGTGTCCCCCACTGTCCCCAATCCCCTGATGTCCCATTGTCTCCAGTGTCCCCAAAGTCCAATGTCCCATTGTCCCCCACTGTCCCAAAGTCTCCCACAATCACCCCAGTATCCCAAATCCCTCGATACTGTCCCCCAATGTCCCCAAATTCCTGAGTGTCCCCACTGTCCCCAAACCCCCTGTCCCCACTGTCCCCTGTCCCCTGTCCCCTGACCTGCGCTGTCCCCTCTCTCGGGTCCTCAGGGGGCTCCCAAGTGGCTCGGCGGCTGCAGCTCCAGGTTTTGCTGGGGAGGGAGGGACATTTTAGGACATTTGGGGTATTGGGGACATTTAGGGACATCAAAGTATAACACCCCCAGTCTGTGAGGACCCCAAAATCCCAGCAGGGTCCCCAACACTCCTGAGATGTGTCGATTTTGGGGAGTTTTGGGGTTATTTCTCAGATTTTTGGGGGATTTTTGGGGCGATTTCTGGGATCACTTTTTGTAGGTATTTTGGGGGCATTTTTGATTTTTATTTGGTTTTTGGAGTGTTTTCTTGGGGCATTTTATGCGATTATTTTTGGGGGGCATTTTTGAGTATTTTGGAGGCATTTTGGAGTTTTTCGGGTTTTTTGGGGCATTTTTTGGTATTTTTGGGAGCATTTTGGGGTTTTTTGGGGTGTTTTGAGGCATTTTGGGACTATTTTGGGGCATTTTTGAAGTATGTTTGAGGCATTTTTGGTTTTTCGGGTTTTTGCAGGGCATTTTTGGAATTATTTGGAGGGACATTTTTGGAGTATTTTTGGGGACATTTTTGGAGAGTTTTTGGAGGTGTTTTCGGGGCATTTTTTGGGTATTTTGGAAGCATTTTGGGGTGTTTTTAAGGGCATTTTTGAGTTATTTTGGGGAGACATTTTTAGGTATTTTTGGGAACAGTTTTGGGGTTTTTTGGGGTGTTTTTTGGGGCATTTTGGAAGTTATTTTGAGGGCATTTTGGGTATTTTGGAGGCATTTTTGACGTGTTTTGGGGTGGTTTTTGGATATTTTTGAGTTTTGGGGGGTTTGGGTTATTTTTGGGGGTTTTTGGGAATTTTTGGGGCATTTTGGAGTTTTGGGGTATTTTTGGGTTATTTTGGGTGGGCATTGGGTATTCACAGGGCATTTTTCTGGTTTTTGGGGGGTTTTTGGAGTATTTTGGGGGGTTTAGGGTATTTTGAAGTTATTTTGGGGGGTATTTTTGGGGTATTTTGAGGTGTTTTGGGGTGGTTTGAGGGGTATTTTGGGGAGTATTTTGGGAGTTCTTTTTGCAGGATATTTTGGGGGTATTTTTGGGGGTGCTTCTGGTGCTATTTCTGGGCTATTTCTGGAAGTGTTTCTGTGCTATTTTTGGGATATTTTGGGGGTGTTTTTTGAGTGTTTCTGGGGTGTTTTGGGGTGTTTCTGATGCTATTTCTGTGCTATTTTTGGGATATTTCTGAGCTATTCCTGGTGCTGTTTCTCTGGAAGTATTTTTGGCTCATTTTAGGCTATTTCTGGAATATTTGGGGAATTATTTTTTGGGCTATTTTTAGAGGCTGTTTCTGGGCTATTCTGAGATGTTTTTAGGCTGGTTTGGGGCTACTTTTGGGATAATTTTTTGGGAATACTTTTGGGATATTATTGGGGTACTTTAGGGATATTTTAGGGATATTTCTGGGATGTTTTGTGGTACTTTTGGGACATTTTTGGATATTTTAGGGTACTCTAGGGCTATTTTGGGATACTTTTGGGATATTTTAGGGATATTTTTGGGATATTTCTGGGATGTTTCTGTTGTACTTTTGAGATATTTTTGGGGATATTTTTGGGCTATTTTGATACTATTTTTGGGGTACTTTTGGGTTATTTTTGGGCTACTTTTGGGATATTTTTTGGGATATTTTTGGGCTACTTTTGGGATATTTTGGGGCTATTTTTGGACTATTTTGATACTATTTTGGCGGTACTTCTGGGGTTTTTTGGTGCTATTTTTGTGCTATTTTTGTGCTATTTTTGGGGTACTTTTGGGATATTTTAGGATATTTTTGGGGATACTTTTGGCATATTTTAGGGATATTTCTGGGATGTTTTTGTGGTACTTTTGGGCTATTTTCGGGCTATTTTTGGGCTACTTTTGGGATATTTTTGGGATATTTTTGGGGTACTCTAGGGCTATTTCTAGGATATTTTTGGGGGTACTTTTGGGATATTTTAGGGATATTTCTGGGATATTTCTGGGATACTTTAGGGCTGTTTTGGGGCTATTTTTGGGCTACTTCTGGGATATTTTTGGACTATTTTTGGAGGACTTCTGGGATATTTTTGGGATATTTTTTGGGTACTTTTGGCATATTTTAGGGATATTTCTGGGATATTTTTGGGGTACTTTTGGGATATTTTTGGGATATTTTAGGAATATTTTAAGGCTATTTCTGGGATATTTTTGGGGTACTCTAGGGCTATTTTGGGATATTTTAGGGATATTTTAGGGGCTATTTCTGGGATATTTTTTAGGGTACTCTAGGGCTATTTTTGGGATATTTTTGGGGGTACTTTTGGCATATTTTAGGGATATTTCTGGGATGTTTTTGTGGTACTTTTGGGCTATTTTGGGCTATTTTGATACTATTTTTGGGGTACTTTTGGGTTATTTTTGTGCTATTTTTGGGATATTTCTGGGATATTTTGGGGGACTTCTGGGATATTTTGGGATCTTTTTAGGTACTTTTGGCCTATTTTAGGGATATTTCTGGGATGTTTTTGTGGTACTTTTGGGATATTTTTGGGCTATTTTTGGGTTACTTTTGGGATATTTTTGGGCTATTTTTGGAGTATTTTGGGGATATTTTTGGGCTATTTTTGGGCTATTTTGATACTATTTTGGGGGTACTTTTGGGTTATTTTTGTGCTATTTTTGGGATATTTCTGGGATATTTTTGGGGTACTTTTGGGATATTTCTGGGATATTTTTGGGGTACTTTTGGGATATTTCTGGGATATTTTCTGATTTTTTAGGATATTTTTGGGGGCACTTTTGGCATATTTTAGGGATATTTCTGGGATGTTTCTGTGGTACTTATGGGATATTTTTTGAGCTATTTTGGGCTACTTTTGGGATATTTTTGGACTATTTTTGGAGGACTTCTGGGATATTTTGGGATATTTTTGGGTACTTTTGGCATATTTTAGGGATATTTCTGGGATGTTTTTGTGGTACTTTTGGGATATTTTTGCGCTACTTTTGGGATATTTTTGGGATATTTTTGGGCTATTTTGATACTATTTTTGAGGTACTTTTGGCTTATTTTTGGGATATTTCTGGGATGTTTTTGTGGTACTTTTGGGCTATTTTCGGGCTATTTTTGGGCTACTTTTGGGATATTTTTGGGATATTTTTGGGGTACTTTTGTCATATTTTAGGGGTATTTCAGGAATATTTCTGGGGTACTTTTGGGCTGTTTTGGGGCTATTTTTGGGCTACTTCTGGGATATTTTTGGACTATTTTTGGAGGACTTCTGGGATATTTTTGGGATATTTTTGGGGGTACTTTTGGCATATTTTAGGGATATTTCTGGGATATTTTTGGGGTACTTTTGGGATATTTTGGGATATTTTTAGGGATATTTTAGGAATATTTTAAGGCTATTTCTGGGATATTTTTGGGGTACTCTAGGGCTATTTTTGGGATATTTTGGGGATACTTTTGGCATATTTTAGGGATATTTCTGGGATGTTTTTGTGGTACTTTTGGGCTATATTTGGGATATTTTTGGGGGTACTTTTGGCATATTTTAGGGATATTTCTGGGATGTTTTTTTTTGTGTGGTACTTTTGGGCTATTTTGGGCTATTTTGATACTATTTTTGGGGTACTTTGGGTTATTTTGTGCTATTTTTGGGATATGTTTGGGATATTTTGGGGTGCTTTTGGGATATTTTTGGGATATTTTTTGTGATATTTTTTGGGGTACTCTAGGGCTATTTTTGGGATATTTTAGGGCTATTTCTGGGATATTTCTGGGAGTTATTTTAGGGATGTTTTGGGGAGTACTTTTGGGCTGTTTTTAGGGCTGTTTTTGGGTACCTTGTTGCAGCCCGAGAGCTGCTGGTGGCGCAGCAGGGCCTCCCATGCTGGGGAACTGCCGCCTCCTACAGAGCAGGCAGGCCAGCTTGGCCCAGTCTGTCAGCGGCTCCTCGGGGCAAGCCCCCAGCTCCCCCTCCTCCTCACTCTCGCTCTCCCCGCTGTAGAGCGCCACCAGACCCAGAGCTCTGGGAGAAGCGGGGGGTCAAGAGGGGTTTGGGGGAGTTTGGGGGGAGGAAAGGGGTTCAAGAGGGGTTTTGGGGGGGGGGATAAAAGGGGTCAGAGGGGGTTTGGGGGGGTTTGGGGAGATAAAAGGGGTTTGGGGGGTGGAAATGGGGTCAGAGGGCGTTTGGGGGGATAAAAGGGGAGTTTGGGAGGGTGGAAATGGGGTCAGAGGGCGTTTGGGGGGTTGGGGGGGATAAAAGAAGGTTTGGGAGGAGGAAATGGGTTCAGAGGGGGGTTTGGGGGGGGGTTTGGGGGGGTGGAAATGGGGGTCAGAGGGGAGTTTGGGGGTTTGGGGGAGAAAGGGGTCAGGGGTGTTTGGGGAGGTTTGGGGGGATAAAGGGGTTGGGGGTGGAAATGGGGAGTCAGAGGGCGTTTGCGGGGGGTTTGGGGGGAGGGAAGAGGGTCGGGGGTGTTTGGGGGGGTTTGGGGGATGGAAATGGGGTCAGAGGAGGTTTGGGGAGGAGAAATGGGGTCGGGGGTGTTTGGAGGGTTTGGGAGAGGGATAAAGGGGGTTTGGGGGGGGAGGAAATGGGGGGTCAGAGGGGGGTTTGGGGGGGATAAAATCCCGGGTTTGGGGAGGAAGAAAGGGGCTTGGGGGTGTTTGAGGGGTTTGGGAGGGAGGAAAGGGGTTCAGAGGGGTTTGGGGGGTTTGAGGGGGGATAAAAGGGAGTTTGGGGGAGAGGAAATGGGGGAGTCAGAGGGCGTTTGGGGGGATAAAAGGGGTTAGAGGGGTTTGGGGGGGGATAAAAGGGGGTTTGGGGAGGAAAGGAATTCAGAGGGGGTTTGGGGGATAAAGGGAGTTTGGGGGAGGAAAGGGAGTTCAGAGGGGGTTTGGGGGGTTTGAGAGGGATAAAAAGAAGGTTTGGGGAGAAATGGGTTCAGAGGGGTTTGGGGGGATAAAATCGGTTTTGGGGGGGTAAGAAAGGGGGCTTGGGGGGGTGTTTGAGGGGGTTTGGGGGAGGAAAAGGGTTCAGAGGGGGGTTTGAGGGCGGTTGGGGGGATAAAAGGGGTCAGGGGATGCTTAGGAGGGTTTGGGGGATGAAGATGGGGGGGTCAGCAGAGGGGGTTTGGGGGGGATAAAGGGGGTTTGGGGGGGAGGAAGGGGTCAGAGAGAGGGTTTGAGGGGGATAAAGAGGTGGGGAAGTTTCTGGGGGGATAAAGGGGTTTGGGGGGTGAAATGGGGGTCAGAGAGGGGTTTTGGGAGGCATAAAGGGAGTTTGAGGAAGGAAATGGGGTCGAGAAAGTTTGGGGGGGGGATAAAAAGGGGTTTGGGGAGGAGTTAAGGGGTTCAGAGAGGGTTTGGGGGAGAAAAAGGGTCAGAGGATGTTTGGGGGTTTGGGGGGTGGAAATGGGGTCAGAGTGGGTTTGGGGGGGAGGAAATGGGGGTCAGAGAGAGGTTTGGGGGATAAAGGGGGGTTTGGGGGGAGGAAATAGGGGGTCAGAGGGGTTTGGGGGGATAAAAGGGGTCGGGGGGTTTTTGGGGGTCAGAGTGGGTTTAGGGGGGGAGGAAATGGGGGTCAGAGGGGTTTGGGGGGATAAAATCGGGTTTGGGGGGGTAAGAAAGGGGGCTTGGGGGGGTGTTTGAGGGGTTTGGGGGGAGGAAAGGGGTCGAGGATGTTTGGGGGGATTTGGTAGGGGTGGAAATGGGGTCAGAGGGGTTTGGGGGGGGATAAAAGGGGGTCAGGGGGGTTTCTGGGGGGGGGATAAAGGGGGGTTTGGGGGTGTGGAAATGGGGTCAGAAGGGGTTTGGGGGGAGGAAGGGGGTTTGGGGGGGCAGGAAATGGGGGTCAGAGGGGGTTTGGGGGTCTCAGGGTGTATTTGGGGAGGTTTTGGGGGTCTCAGTTGGATTTGGGGGGTCTCAGGGTATATTTGGGGGAGGTTTGGGGTCTCAGGTGTATTTTGGGGGGGTCTCAGGTATATTTGGGGGAGGGTTTTGGGGGTCTCAGGTATATTTGGGGAGGTTTGGGGGTCTCAGCTGGATTTGGGGGTCTCACCAGCCTCTCGTCGCCCCCAGCCGGGGGCAGCTCCAGGGGCAGGTGCTGCACGCTCGTCAAAGCGCCCTGGGGAGTCAGAGGTCGGAGGTCCCCAAAATTTCCAGGATCTCTGAACCCCCAAAATCCCACCTAGGACCCCTAAATTCCACCCAGGACCCCCAAATTCCCACCCACGACCCCCAAATCCCCCAAAATCCCACCCAGGACCCTCCAAATCCCCCAGGACCCCCAAATTCTTCACCCCTCCAAAATCAATGAACCTCCCCAGGACCCCCAAATTCCTCCAGGACTCCCAAAAGCCCCCCAGACCACCCAGGACCCCCCAAACCCTCTCCATGCCCCCCCAGGACCCCCTAGGACTACCCCAGACCCCTAAACCCCCAGCCCCAAATTTTTCTCCAGGATGGTGCATCCAGCATCAGCAGCCGTGGCCTAAAGCCCCCAGGACCCCCCAGGACCCCCAAACCCCTCCAAGACTCCTCAAATCCCTCCAGGACCTTCCCAGACCCCTCCAGGACCCCCAATAGTACCCCCAAAACCCCCAGGGCCCCCTAGCCCCACCTTTTTCTCCAGGATGGCGTATCCAGCGTCGGCAGCCGCTTCAAAGCCCCCAGGACCCCCAGGACCCCCCCAAACCCTCCCAGGACCCCCCAAACCCTCGAGGACCCCCAGGACCCCCTAAACTCACCCCAGGACCCTCCAGGACCCCCAGGACCCCCCAAACCCCCAGGACCCCCAGCCCCACCTTTTTCTCCAGAATCGTGTATCCAGCGTCAGCAACCGCTGCTCAAACCCCCCAGGACCCACCCAGGACCCCCAAACTCACCCCAGGACACCCTAAACCCCTCGAGGACCCCCCAGGACCCCTAAACTCACCCCAGGACCCTCCAGGACCCCCCAGGACCCCCCAGATCCCCCCAGCCCCACCTTTTTCTCCAGGATCGCGTATCCAGCATCAGCAGCCGCCGCCCAAAGCCCCCAGGACCCACCCAGGACCCCCAAACCCCCCAAACCCCTTGAGGACTCCCCCAGACCCCCCCGGGACCCCCCAGCCCCACCTTTTTCTCCAGGATGGCGTATCCAGCGTCGGCAGCCGCCCACTAAAGCCCCCAGGACCCCCCAAACCCTCCCAGGACCCCCAAACCCCTCGAGGACCCCCCCAAACCCCCCAGGACCCCCCAGATCCCCCCAGCCCCACCTTTTTCTCCAGGATGGCGTATCCAGCGTCGGCAGCCGCCTCCCAAAGCCCCCAGGACCCCCACAAACCCTCCCAGGACCCCCCAAGCCCCCCAGACCCCCAGATCCCCCAGCCCCACCTTTTTCTCCAGGATGGCGTATCCAGCATCAGCAGCCGCCGCCTAAAGCCCCCCAGGACCCCCACAGGACCCCCCCAAACCCTCCCAGGACCCCCCAAACCCCTCGAGGACCCCCCAGACCCCCCAGGACCCCCCAGCCCCACCTTTTTCTCCAGGATGGCGTATCCAGCATCAGCAGCCGCCGCCTCCCTCCTCTCTGCTCCTCCCGGGGGCGGCGGCGACCCGAGCTGCGGCCGCTCTCGCGCTGCTTGTTCAGGCTGCGCGCCCAGCGCCTCCATGTCCTTAGCGATCTGGGGCACCCCGAAAATCAGGGACACCCCAAAAACCCACCCTGAGCACCCAGAGATCCACTAGCGACACACGGAGCACGCGAGCGCCTCCATGTCCTTGGCGATCTGGGGTACAGGGGCACCCCAAAATCAGAGACACCCCAAAAACCCACCCAGAGATCCACAGGGACACCCAGAGCGCCCAGCGCTCCATGTCACTAGCGATCTGGGGCACCCCAAAAATCAGGGACACCCCAAAAATCACAGACACCCCAAAACCCACCCTGAGCACCCAGCGCTCCATGTCCTTAGCGATCTGGGGCACCCCAAAACCACAGTCACCCCAAAAATCACAGACACCCCAAAAACCCACCCTGAGCGCCCAGCGCTCCATGTCCTTAGCGATCTGGGGCACCCCAAAATCAGGGACACCCCAAAATCACAGATACCCCAAAACCCACCAGCGCTCCATGTCCTTGGCGATCACAGGGCACCCCAAAATCACAGACACCCCAAAAATCCATCCAAAGATCCACAGGGACACCCAGAGCCCAGCGCTCCATGTCCTTGGCGATCTGGGGCACCCCAAAAACCACAGTCACCCCAAAATCCATCCAAAGATCCACAGGGACACCCAGAGCGCCCAGCGCTCCATGTCCTGGCGATCTGGGGCACCCCAAAATCAGAGACACCCCAAAAACCCACCCAGCGATCCCCAAAAACCGACCCAGCGCTCCATGTCCTTGGCGATCCGAGGTACAGGGGCACCCAAAATCAGAGACACCCCAAAAACCCATCCAGAGAACCCCCAGAGCACCCAGCGCTCCATGTCCTTGGCGATCTGGGGCACCCCAAAAATCAGGGACACCCCAAAAACCACAGTCACCCCAAAAATCACAGACACCCCAAAACCCACCCTGAGCACCCCGAGCACCCAGCGCTCCATGTCCTTGGCGATCTGGGACACCCCAAAAATCAGGGACACCCCAAAAACCAGAGACACCCCAAAACCAGAGACACCCCAAAACCCACCCAGAGCACCCAGGGACACCCCCAGACCCCCCCCCAGGAGCCTCCAAATTTTGAGGGTCTCCCCATTTTATAATTCCCCATCATTTTGGGGTCCTTCCCCCATTTTTTTGGCTCCCCCTCCCCATTTTGGGGTCCCCCTCAATTTTCAGGATCCCCCCCATTTTTTTAGGGTTTCCTCCTTCATTTTTAGGGTCCCCACCCAAATTTTAGGACACCCCAATTTTTAGGATCTCCTCCCCTCCCAATTTTTAGGGTCCTCCCCCCGAATTTTCAGCTCCCTCCCCCTTTTCAGATCCCCTCTCAATTTTTAGGATCTCCCCAATTTTCCCATTTTTAGGGTTTCTTCCTTCATTTTTAGGGTTCCCCCAATTTTTAAAATTCCCCCAATTTTTATTATCCCTCTAATTTTTTAGGATCCCTCCCCTTTTTAGGATCCCTCCCATTTTAGGATTTTCTCCTTCACTTTTAGGGCTCCTCCCCCAATTTTTAGGATCGCCCATTTTTAGGATTTTCTCCTTCATTTTTAGGGTTCCCCCAATTTTACAATTCCCAATTCTTATGATCCCTCTAATTTTTAGGATCCCCCCATTTCAGGATCCCCCACCTTTTTGGATCCCCCCATTTTTAGTATTTTCTCCTTAATTTTAAGGTCCCCCCACACTTTTTAGATCCCCCCCCAATTTTTAGGATCTCCCATTTTAGAGTTTCTTCCTTCATTTTTAAGGTTCCCCCCCAATTTTTACAATTCTCCCAATTTTATGATCCCTCTAATTTTTTAGGATTCCCCCACCCCATTTTAGAATCCCCCCATTTTTACGAATTTCTCCTTCATTTTTAAGGTTCCCCCCAATTTTACAATTCCCAATTTTTATCATCCCTCTAATTTTTAGGATGCCCCCATTTTAGGATCCCCCCATTTTTACGATTTTCTCCTTCATTTCCAAAGTCCCTCCCACTTTTTAGACCCCCCACCCACCCAAAATTTTAAGACCCCCCCTCATTTCCACCCTCCCCCCTCCCCGGTTTTGGGGTGCCCCCTGACCTGCTGAGCCGTTTTGGTTTTGTGCTTCTCCTTCTTGTCCTTGGGCTCTTTGGGGGCGCCGGGGGTGCCTGAGGGGCCCGAGGAGCTCGGCGAGAAGCGGCCACCGATGAGGTGCGTCTGTCGCCGTCCCAGTACAGGTAATGCCCCACATGTCGTCGTAGTAGTACTGGGGAGGGGCGGGAGTCAGCGGAACCCCAAAAACAGCGCGGAACGACCCCAAAACCGGCCCGGAAAATCACTAAATTGTCCCTAAAAATCCCAAAACTGGCCCGGGAAAATCACTAAATTGTCCCTAAAAATCCCAAAACTGCCCCGGAAAATCACTAAATTGTCCCTAAAAAATCCCAAAAACTGCCCCGGAAAATCACTAAATTGTCCCTAAAAATCCCAAAACTGGCCCGGGAAAATCACTAAAATGTCCCACAAATACCGAGAAAAATCCATAAATTGTCCCGGAAATACCTGAGAAAAATCACTAAATTGTCCCTAAAAAATCCCAAAACTGGCCCGGGAAAATCACTAAATTGTCCCTAAAAAATCCCAAAACTGCCCCGGGAAAATCACTAAATTGTCCCTAAAAAATTCCAAAATTGTCCCTGAAAAATACCTAAATTGTCCCTGAAAAATCCCAAAAAACAACCCAGAAATACCCAAGAACTGTCCTTTAAAAATTCCAAAATTGTCCCAGAAATACCGAGATTTGTCCCGGAAAAATCCCAAAATTGTCCCTGAAAATTCCCAAAACCAACCAAGAAATACCTGAGAACTGTCCTTTAAAAATTCCAAAATTGTCCCGGAAAAATCCCTAAATTGTCCCAGAAATACCGAGAAAAATCACTAAATTGTCCTAAAAAATCCCAAAACTGCCCCGGGAAAAGTCACTAAATTGTCCCTAAAAAATCCCAAAACTGCCCGGAAAATCACTAAATTGTCCCTAAAAATCCCAAAACTGGCCCAGGAAAATCACTAAATTGTCCCTAAAAAATCCCAAAACTGGCCCGGGAAAATCCATAAATTGTCCCGGAAATACCCGAGAAAAATCACTAAATTGTCCCGGAAATACCCGAGAAAAATCACTAAATTGTCCCGGAAAAATTCCGTAATTGTTCCTGAAAAATCCCTAAATTGTCCCGGAAAAATCCCAAAATTGTCCCTGGAAAGCCTCAAAATTGTCCCGGAAAAATCCCTAAATTGTCCCGGAAATACCCGAGATTTGTCCCGGAAAAATCCCAAAACTGTCCCTGAAAATTCCCAAAACCAAGAAATACCCGAGACCTGTCCTTTAAAAATTCCAAAATTGTCCCGGAAAAATCCCTAAATTGTCCCAGAAATACCCGAGAATTGTCCGGAAAATCCTAAATTGTCCCTAAAAAATTCCGTAATTGTTCCTGAAAAAGCCCAAAATTGTCCCTGAAAAATCCCAAAATTGTCCCGGAAAAATCCCAAAAACCAACCCAGAAATACCGAGGAATTGTCCGGAAAAATCCCAAAATTGTCCGGAAAAATCCCAAAAACCAACCCAGAAATACCCGAGAATTGTCCCGGAAAAATCCCAAAATTGTCCCGGAAAAGCCTCAAAATTGTCCCTAAAAAATTCCGTAATTGTTCCTGAAAAAGCTCAAAATTGTCCCGGAAAAATCCCAAAAACCAACCCAGCAATACCCGAAAACTGTCCCTTAAAAATCCCATAATTGTCCCGGAAAAATCCCTAAATTGTCCCAGAAATACCCGAGATTTGTCCCGGAAAAATCCCAAAATTGTCCCTGAAAAATCCCTAAATTGTCCCTGAAAAATCCCAAAAGCAACCAAGAAATACCCGAGACCTGTCCTTTAGAAATTCCAAAATTGTCCCTGAAAAATCCTAAAATTGTCCCTGAAAAATCCCTAAATTGTCCCACAAATACCCGAGAAAAATCCATAAATTGTCCCGGAAATACCCGAGAAAGATCCCTAAATTGTCCCTAAAAATTTCCGTAATTGTTCCTGAAAAATCCCAAAATTGTCCCGGAAAAATCCCAAAAACCAACCCAGAAATACCCAAGAATTGTCCTTTAAAAATTCCAAAATTGTCTCTGAAAAATCCCAAAATTGTCCCGGAAAAATCCCAAAAATCAACCCAGAAATACCCGAGAACTGTCCTTTAAAAATTCCAAAATTGTCCCTGAAAAATCCTAAAATTGTCCTGGAAAAATCCCAAAATTGTCCCGGAAATACCCGAGAAAAATCACTAAATTGTCCCTAAAAAATTCCGTAATTGTTCCTGAAAAGCCTCAAAATTGTCCCGGAAAAATCCCTAAATTGTCCCAGAAATACCCGAGATTTGTCCCGGAAAAATCCCAAAATTGTCCCTAAAAAATTCCGTAATTGTTCCTGAAAAAGCCAAAAATTGTCCCTGAAAAATCCCAAAATTGTCCCGGAAAAATCCCAAAAATCAACCCAGAAATACCCAAGAATTCTCCTTTAAAAATTCCAAAATTGTCCCTGAAAAATCCCTAAATTGTCCCAGAAAACCCCAAAAAATTGTCCCTTAAAAACCTCAAAATCATCCCAAATTTCACTTTTTTCACCTAAAATTCCCATTTTTTTCACCCCAAATTTCACTCTCAGGTTTTAGGGAACCCCAAAATCCCAAAATCCCAAAACTCACATAAATCTGTGAGTTCCCACCCTTGAAATATTTCAATTTTCAGCTCCTAAAATTCCCATTTTTTCACCAAAAATTCCCATTTTTTCACCCAAAATTCCCATTTTTTTGCCTAAAATTTCAATTTTTTCACCCAAAACTTCACTTTCTTCACCCCAAATTTCACTCTCAAATTTTAGGGAACCCCAAAATCCCAAAACTCACCCAAATCTGTCAATTCCCACCCTTAAAATATTTCAATTTTCAGCTCTAAAATTCCCATTTTTTCACCGAAAATTCCCATTTTTTCACCCCAAATTTCACTTTTTCCACCCCAAATTTTTTTGGGGACCCCCAAAACCCCCCTCCTCCTGCACCCCAAAACTCACCAAATCTGTGACTTCCCACCCTTAAAATATTTCCATTTTCAGCTCTAAAATTTCCATTTTTTCACCAAAAATCTCCATTTTTTTCACCCAAAATTCCCATTTTTTCACCCAAAACTTCACTTTTTTCACCCCAAATTTTGACTTTTTCCACCCCAAATTTTGGGGGGTCCCCAGCCCCCCGACCTGCGAGTGGGGGTCGTAGTAGAGGCCGGTCAGGGGGTCGTAGTAGAAGCCCGAGGTCTCGTCGTACTGGTAGGTGGAGACGTCGGGAACGGCTGGGGGCAATTTGGGGTCACCCCAAAATTATTTTTGGGGGTCCCCGAAATTTTGGGAAGCCCAAGACCCTGCAAACCCCCCAAAATCCCTCCCCCAAATTTCTCCCAGGACCCCCAAAATTCCTCCCCAAAATCTTCTCAAATATCCTCCAGGACCCCCAAAAATCCCCCAAAATTCCTCCCAAAAATCCCCCAAACCCCCCAGGACCCCACAAATCCCCCAAAAATCCTCCCAATTATCCCCCAGGACCCCAAAAATCCCCCAAACCCCCAAATCCCACCCTGGACGCCTCAATTTCCACCAGGACCCCCAAAATTCCCCCAGGACCCCCAAAATCCCCTGAAACCCCCCCCCTAAATTTCTCCCAGGACCCCCAAAGTCCTCCCCCAAGATCCCCCAAAATCCCCTGAATTCCCCCCAGAACCCCCAAAATCCCCCAAATTTCCCCAAGGACCCCCAAAATCCCCCCAGGACCCCAAAATGCCCTGAATTCCCCCTCAAGTTTCTCCCACGACCCCCAAAATCCTCCCCCAAGACCCCAAAATCCCTCCCCAAAATCTCCCCAGGACTCCCAAAATCCCCAAAATTCCTCCCAGGACCCCCAAAAGCCCCCCAAATTCCCCCAAATTTCCCCAGGACCCCCAAATCCTCTCAATTATCCCCCAGGACCCCCAAAATTCCTCCATAGGACCCCAAAATCCCTGAAATCCCCCTCAAATTTCCCCCAAGACCCCCAAATCCCCCCAAGACCTCAAAATCCTTCCCAGGACCCCCAAAATCTCCCCCAGGACTCCCAAAATCCCTGAATTCCCCCCAGGACCCCCAAAAATCTCTCCAGGACCCCCAAATCCCCCAAATTTCCCCAAGGACCCCCAAAATCTCCCCCAGGACCCCAAAATTCCCTGAAGTCCCCCCCAATTTCCCCAGGACCCCCAAAAATTCCTCCCCAGGACCCCAAAATCCCCCAAATCCCCCCAGTACCCCCAAAATTCCTCCCAGGACCCCCAAAATTCCTGAAATCCCCCTCCAAATTTCCCCCAGGACCCCCAAAATCCCCTGAATTCCCCCCAGGACCCCCCAAAAATCCCTCCAGGACCCCCAAAATTCCCCCAAATCCCCCAGCCCCTCCCCCACTCACGGTACTGCCCGTAGCCCTCGGCGCTAGGCGCTCGGGGGGCCCATGAGGGCAGAATTTGGGGTTCAGCCTGAGGGCCCGAGTAGCTCTGGGGGGTGGGAGAGGAGCACCCAAAATTATCCAAAATTATTATCCAAAATTATCCCCCAGCCCCAAAATCCCCTCCCATTTACACCCCCCAATTTTCCCCAATTTTGGGGTCCCCCCTTGCCCACTCCAATTTTTGGGGTCCCCCCCTCAGTTTTAAGACCCTCCCCCAATTTTGGCTCCATTTCCTTCCCCTCCCTCCCCAAATTTTGGGGTCCCCCAATTTTTCTTTCTCTCCACCAAATTTTGGGGTCCCTCTCCCTCACTTTTGGACTCCTCCCTCCCCCCCAAAAAATTTTGGGTCTCCCCCTTATTTCTGGAACCCCTCCCCAATTCTTGGGGTCCCCCTCATTTTAGGACTCCCCCTCCCCTCCCCAATTTTGGGGTCCTCCCTCACTTTGAGACCCCCATCAAATTTTTGGGGTCCCCCCTCACTTTAAGAACTTCTCCCTCCAAAATTTATGGATCCCCCTTCCCATTTAGGCCCCTCCCCCAATTTTTGGGGTCACTTCCCCCATTTTGGGGTCCCACCCCCAAATTTTTGGGTCCCCCTCCCTCACTTTTAGCCCCTCCCCCCAATTTTTGGGGTCACTTCCCCCGATTTTGTGGTCCCCTCCCCCCAATTTTTGGGGTCCCACGCCCAAATTTTTGGGTCCCCCTCCTTCACTTTTAGCCCCTCCCCCCATTTTTGGGGTACCCACCCCAAAAATTTTGGGTTCCCCTCCCTCACTTTTAGCCCTCCCCCCATTTTTGGGGTCCCACCCCCAAATTTTTGGGTCCCCCTCCTTCACTTTTAGCTCCCTCCCCCCGATTTTTGGGGTCATTCCCCCTGATTTTGGGGTCCCCACCCCCAAATTTTGGGTCCCCCTCCCTCACTTTTAGCCCCCTCCCCCCAATTTTTGGGGTCCCTCCCCCAATTTTTGGGGTCCCCACCCCAAATTTTTGGGTTACCCTCCCTCACTTTTAGCCCCTCCCCCCAATTTTTGGGGTCCCTCCCCCAAATTTTTGGGGTCCCACCTACCCGGGGGTCCCGGCGCTGCGGCCATGAGGGTCTCGGCGGTGGGGGAGGGAGTAGAGGCAACGCCGGGGGGCGCAGAGGGAACGGCCCGCCCCCTCCCGCCCCTGCCCTCCCCCGCGGGGTCCGGGGCGGCTCCTCCGAACCTGCAGGGGCGCCAAGGGAAAGGAGTGACGTCACTGGGGAGGGGACACCTGGGGGAGCGGGAACACCTGGAGGAGGGGACACATCTGGGAACACCTGGGAACATCTGGAGAGAACCTGGGGACACCTGGGAACATCTGGAGGGGAGGGGACACATCTGGGGACACCTGGGAACATCTGGGAACATCTGGAGAGAACCTGGGGACACCTGGCAACACCTGGAGGGGGAGGGACACATCTGGGAACATCTGGGAATAGATGGGGAGGGAAGGGACACACCTGGGAACATCTGGGAACATCTGGGGTGAGGGAACACACCTGGGGACACCTGAGAGACAATCTGGGAATAGCTGGGGACACCTGGGGAGGTCAGAGGTCACACCTGGGGGTCAGAGGTCACACCTGGGGTCAGAGGTCACACCTGGGGGGTCAGAGGTCACACCTGGGGACACCTGGGGGAGGGGATCACACCTGGGGGGTCAGAGGTCACACCTGGGGGGTCAGAGGTCACACCTGGGGACACCTGGGGGAGGGATCACACCTGGGGGGTCAGAGGTCACACATGGGGTCAGAGGTCACACCGGGGTCAGAGGTCACACGGCTGGGTGCCAGCACTCACCGGGGGGCGGGGCCGTCGGGCTTGGCGGGGGGCGGGGCCGGGCAGGGCGGGGCCGGGGGGCGGGGCCGCGGCTCCTTTCAGGTAGGCGGGGCCGTAGAGGGCGGGGGCCGGGCGGGGGAGGGGCTCCTCCGGCTGGTAGAAGCCGCTGAAGTCAGAGCTGGGCTCCTCCCCCCGCCCAGGGCGAGTCGGCGCCAGGAGCGGCCTGGGGGCGGGGACAGAGCGGGACACGCCCCGTCAGCGGGGACACGCCCACCCAGAGCGAGCCACGCCCACGGAGAAACCACGCCCACTGAGAAACCACGCCCACTGAGAGCAAACCACGCCCACAATAAACCACGCCCACAATAAACCACACCCACCGAGAGACCACACCCACTGAGAGCAAACAATGCTCGTATAGAGCAAACCACACCCAGAGACCACACCCATAGACAAGAAGCCACGCCCACAGAGAAGAACCAGAGAGCAAACCACGCCCCATAATTAACCACGCCCACTGAGAGCAAACCACGCCCACAGATAAGCCACGCCCACAGACAATCCACACCCATAGAGAAGAAACCACATCCACAGAGAGAGGCCAGAGAGCAAACCACGCCCACAATGGACCACGCCCACTGCGAGCAAACCACGCCCACAGAGAAACCACACCCATTGAGAGCAAGAAATGCTCATATAGGGCAAGCCACGCCCACCGAGAGCAAGCCACGCCCATTTAGAGCGAACCACGCCCACAGAGAAACCACACCCACTGAGAGCAAGCCACACCCATATAGGTAAAACCACGCCCACCAAGATAAGCCACGCCCACAGAAAACTATGCTCATATAGAGTTAACCACACCCACTGAGAGCAAACCACGACCACAGAGCAAACCACGCCCACATAGGAGCAAGCCACGCCCATATAGTGCAAACCACGCTTACCAAGACAAGCCACGCCCACAGAAAAACATGCTCATAGTTAAGCACACCCACAGAGAGCAAGCCACACCCACAGAGAGCAAACCACACCCACAGAATGCAAGCCACGCCCACAGAGCGCAAACCACGCCCACATGGGGCAAACCATGCCTATATAGGGCAAACCACGCCCACAATTAAAAGCCACGCCCACAATGAACAGACCACGCCCCTCGGGTCTGAACCACGCCCTGCACTCAGCAGAGCCCCGCCCTGAGCTCCACAGGCCCCTCCTGTTCATTGGCCACGCCCAGGCCACACCTCACACCCCACCCACCTGTGCAGGTGTGCAGGTGCCCACCTGTGTTAATGCCCGCAGGGTCAGCCTGCATCAGTGCCCAGGTGTGCAGGGCCCACCTGCTCAGGTGTGTCTCACCCATGACAGTACCCCTCACCTGCTCAGGTGTGCCCCTCACCCGTGACAGTGCCCCTCACCTGCTCAGGTGTGCCCCTCACCTGTGACAGTGCCCCTCACCTGTGTCTCTCACCTGTTCAGGTGTGCCCCTCACCCGTGACAGTGCCCCTCACCTGTTCAGGTGTGTCTCACCTGTGACAGTGCCCCTCACCTGTGACAGTGCCCCTCACCTGTTCACGTGCCCCTCACCTGTATCTCTCACCTGCTCAAGTGTGTCCCTCACCTGTGACAGTGCCCTCACCTGTGACAGTGCCCCTCACCTGCTCAGGTGTGTCTCACCTGTGACAGTGCCCCTCACCTGTGTCTCTCACCTGTTCAGGTGTGTCCCTCACCTGTTACACTGCCCTTCACCTGTTCACGTGCCCCTCATCTGCTCAGGTGTGTCTCACCCATGACAGTGCCCCTCACCTGTTCAGATCTATCTCTCACCTGTTCAAATGTGTCTCACATGTTCAGCCAACCTGTGTCACTGCTCACCTGTTCAGGTGTCTCTCACCTGTTCAGGTGTCCTCACCTGTGCCCTTCACCTGTTCAGGTGTGACCCTCACCTGTGTCTCTCATCTGTTCAAGTGTTCTTCACCTGTGACAGTGCCCCTCACCTGTTCAAGTGTCTCTCACCTGCTCACGTGTGTCTCTCACCTGTGACAGTGTCCTCACCTGTTCAGGTGTGTCTGTCCTCTGTTCAGGTGTGTCTCTCACTGGTTCAGGTGTGTCTGTCACCTGTTCAGGTGTGTCCCTCACCTGTGACAGTGCCCCTCACCTGTCCCTCACCTGCTCAGGTGTGTCTCACCTGTGACAGTGCCCCTCACCTGCTCAGGTGTGTCTCTCACCTGCTCAGGTGTGTCTCACCTGTGACAGTGCCCACTGTGCCGCAGCGATGGCCGTGGAGGCGACGGAGGCGGCGCTGGCGGGGGAGCCTTTCCCAGGCCCCGCCCCCTGCACGTCCCTGTGGGCGGAGCCTCGAGTGAGGGGCGGGGCCTGGGCCTGGCAGGGGCTGGTGGGCGGGGCCCAGGTGTGCTGCCCATGCCCAGGTGTGCTGCCCATGCCCAGGTGCAGTGTCTGTGCCCAGGTGTGGTGCCCAGGTGCCCATGCCCAGGTGTGCTGCCCATGTCCAGGTGCAGTTCCCTTGCCCAGGTGAGGTGCCCATGCCCATGCCCAGGTGCAGTGTCCAGGTGAGGTACCCATGCCCAGGTTCAGTGCCCAGGTGCAGTGCCCAGGTGCAGTGCCCAGGTGCAGTGCCCAGGTGAGGTACCCATGCCCAGGTTCAGTGCCCAGGTGCAGTGCCCAGGTGAGGTGCCCATGCCCAGGTTCAGTGCCCAGGTGCAGTGCCCAGGTGAGGTGCCCATGCCCATGCCCATGCCCAGGTGCAGTTCCCTTGCCCAGGTGAGGTGCCCATGCCCAGGTGAGGTGCCCATGCCCATGCCCAGGTGCAGTGACCAGGTGAGGTGCCCATGCCCATGCCCAGGTGCAGTGCCCAGGTGAGGTACCCATGCCCAGGTTCAGTGCCCAGGTGCAGTGCCCATGCCCAGGTGTGGTGTCCATGCCCAGGTGCAGTGCCCAGGTGCAGTGCCCATGCCCATACCCAGGTGAGCTCCTATGCCCATGCCCATGCCCATACCCATGCCCAGGTGCGGTGCCCATGCTCAGGTGCCCATGCCCAGGTGTGTTGCTCATTCCCAGGTGCCCAGATGCCCATGCCCAGGTGAGGTGCCCAGGTGCAGTGCCCAGGTGCCCACCAGGTGCCCATGCCCAGTGTGTTGCTCATGCCCAGGTGCCCAGGTGCCCATGCCCAGGTGCAGTGCCCAGGTGCTGTGCCCATGCCCAGGTGAGGTGCCCAGGTGCAGTGCCCATGCCCAGGTGCAGTGCCCAGGTGAGGTGCCCAGGTGAGGTGCCCAGGTGCAGTGCCCACCTCTTGGAGCCCTTGGCGAACTCCACGTTGATGCTCTTGCCGTCCGATGTGCAGGGGGGGGTGCAGCGCCTGCAGCATCTGCAGCAGCTGGGCAGCCTCCTCGCGGGGGGGAGGGGCACGGGGGCAGGGTCACTGGGTCAGGGGTCACTGGGTCAGGGGTCACTGGGTCAGGGTCACTGGGTCAGGGGTCACTGGGGGTCACCAGGTCAGGTGGTCCCACTGCCTCTGGGTCCTTCCCAGTCCCTCCCAGTGCTCCCATCACAGTGATAACCCAGTCCCAGTGATGCTCCCAGCCCCTCCCAGTGCCCCCAGTTCATCCCAGTCCCTCCCAATCCCCTTCACTCCCTCCCATTCTCTCCCAGTCCCCCAGTCACTCCCAGTCCCCCAAGTCCGTCCCATTCTCTCCCACTGCCCCCAGTCCCTCCCAATCACTTGCAGTCTCCCCCAGTCCCCCCTAATCCCCTTCTACTCCCTCCCAGTCATTCCGAGTCCTCTTCCAGTCACTCCCAGTCCCCCCATTGCCTCCCAGTTGCTCCCAATCCTCCCAGTCCCCCAATCCCCTTCAGCCCTTCCCAGTCCTTCCCATTCCTGTCCCAGTTCCCCTCCATTCTCTCCCAGTGCCCCCAGTGCTCCTAGTGCTCCCAGTGCCCCCAGTACCACGATGGTGCTGAGCTGCACGAAGGCGAAGCCAGCGGTTCAGCTGCGTCTGCCGGTCTTTGATCACGCGCACGTTGGCGGCCGAGAGCGGCGAAGGGAGCGGCGCCCGCCAGGATGGACTCAGGCTGCTCTGGGGTGCAGGTTCCGCAGGATGATGGCTGGGGGGACAGGGCACACCTGGGATACACCTGAGATACACCTGGGCACAGCTGGGCACACGTGGGTACACCTGGGATACACCTGAGATACACCTGGGATACACCTGGGCACACCTGGGCACCATGGCCAGGATGGACTCCAGGCTGCTCTGGGGGTGCAGGTTCGCAGGATGATGGCTGGGGGACAGAGGACACCTGGGATACACCTGGGATACACCTGGGATACACCTGAGATACACCTGGGCACACCTGGGCACCATGGCCAGGATGGACTCCAGGCTGCTCTGGGGGTGCAGGTTCCGCAGGATGATGGCTGGGGGGGACAGGGCACAGCTGGGATACACCTGGGATACACCTGGGCACAGCTGGGATACACCTGGGCACACCTGAGATACACCTGGGCACAGCTGGGCACACCTGGGATACACCTGAGATACACCTGGGCACAGCTGGGCACACCTGAGATACACCTGAGATACACCTGGGCACAGCTGGGATACACCTGGGATACGCCTGGGATACACCTGAGAGCACCTGGGTACACCTGAGATACACCTGGGATACACCTGGGCACAGCTGGGATACACCTGAGAGCACCTGGGATACACCTGGGCACAGCTGGGATACACCTGGGCACATCTGGGCACAGCTGGGATACACCTGGGATACACCTGAGATACATCTGGGCACAGCTGGGATACACCTGGGATACACCTGAGAGCACTTGGGCACACCTGGGCACACCTGAGATACACCTGAGAGCACCTGGGCACAGCTGGGATACACCTGGGCACAGCTGAGATACACCTGGGCACACCTGGGCACAGCTGGGATACACCTGGGATACACCTGGGCACAGCTGGGATACACCTGGGCACACCTGGGCACAGCTGAGATACACCTGGGCACACCTGGGATACACCTGAGCACAGCTGGGCACAGCTGGGATACACCTGGGATACACCTGGGCACACCTGGGATACACCTGAGCATAGCTGGGCACAGCTGGGCACACCTGAGGGGCACCTGGGGACAGCTGGGAATGTCTGAGAGGGACACTGAGCACACCTGGGCACACCTGGGCAAACCTGAGGGCATCTGGGCTACAGCTGGAATGCACCTGGGATACACCTGAGAGCACCTGGGAACAGCTGGGCACACCTGGGATACACCTGGGCACAGCTGGGGCACACCTAGGAGCACCTGGGCACACCTGGGCAAACCTGAGGGCATCTGGGCTACAGCTGGGCACAGCTGTGGCACACCTGGGCACAGCTGGGATACACCTGAGAGCACCTGAGCACACCTGGGCACAGCTGTGGCACACCTGAGCACACCTGGGCACAGCTGGGATACACCTGAGAGCACCTGGAATACACCTGGGCACACCTGTGGCACACCTGGGGGGCACCTGGGGACAGCTGGGAATGCCTGAGAGGGACACTGAGCACACCTGAGCACACCTGGGCACACCTGAGGCACACCTGAGTCTCTCCAGTTTCCCCCAAATCAACCCCAGGACCAAAAATAAAAATATACCCCAAAATTCCCCCCAAAAATCCAGAAAAATCCCCAAAATTCCTCCAAAGCCCCTTTAAAAACTCACCAAAAAAATTTAAAATGCCCAAAATCCCCCAAAATCATCCCCCAAGTCCCCCAAAATTCTGTAACCCGCCCCAAAAATTAAAAAAAAAAAAAAAACCAAAAACAAACCAAACCTCCCAAAAAATTTCCCCAAAAACTTTTAACAAGTCCCCCAACCCCCGCCCGCCCCACTCACTGTCGTTGGCGTTGTCCCCGGGCTCGCCGCCCCCCTGCGCCCCCCCGGCGGCGCCCCAGCCTGCGGGCCCGTAGGGCTGGGAGGGGCAACAACCCCCGCCCCCCCGGCGGCAGCTCCGGCCGGGAGCCCCCAGGCCCCCTCTGCTCGGCCTCTGGCGGGGGAGGGAAATAACACAGCATCAGGGGTGGGAGAAGTACAGAAAATAAAATAAAATTAAATAAAATTAAATAAAATAGAATGAAATAAAATAGAATGAAATAAAATAAAATAAAATTAAATTAAATAAAATAGAATGGAATAGAATAAAATAAAATGAAATAAAATAAAATAAAATGAAAAGAGAATAAGATAAAACAAAATAAAAAGAAACAAAATACAATGAAATAAAATAAAGTAAATGAAACAAAATGAAATGAAATAAAATAAGATAAAATGCGAAAAATATAAAATAAAATAAAATGAAAAGAGAGTAAGATAAAACAAAATAAAAAGAGACAAAATACAATGAAATAAATTAAAATAAAGTAAATGAAACAAAATGAAATGAAAAAAATAAAATAAAATCAAAAGAGAAAAATATAAAACAAAATACAATGAAGCAAAATACAATGAAACAAAATACAATGAAATAAAATAAAATAAACAAAATAAAATAAACGAAACAAAATGAAATAAAATAAAATGAAGTGAAAAAAAATAAAATAAAGTAAAATAAAATAAAAATAGAATAAGACAAAACAAAACAAAATAAAACAAAATAAAACACAATGAAATAAAACAAAATAAAACAAAATAAAATAAAATAAAATAAAATAAAATAAAATAAAAATAAAACAAGACAAAACAAAACAAAATAAAACAAAACAAAACAAAATACAACAAGATAAAATGAAACAAACTAAAATAAAATAAAATAGAATAAAATAAAATTAAATTACATAAAAATAGAATAAGACAAAGCAAAATAAAATGAAACAAAATAAAACGAAATAAAATAAAATAAAATAAAATAAAAAGAACAAAATAAAGCAAATAAAATGCAACAAAATAAAATAAAATAAAATACAATAAAATAAAATAAAACAAAACAAAATAAAAATAGAATAAGACAAAACAAAACAACATGAAGCAAAACAAAATACAACTAAATAAAATAAAATAAAATAAATAGAACAAAATAAAATGAAATAAAATAGATAAAATAAAATGCAACGAAATAAAATAAAATAAAATAAAAATAGAATAAGACAAAATAAAGCAAAATAAAACAAAACAAACTACAACGAAATAAAATACAATAAAATAAAACAAAAAGAAATAAAATAAAATAACACAAAAAAACCTAGGAACTGAAATAAAAAAATCAATAAAATAAAAATAACACAAAAAAAAAAATTAGAGACTGAAATTAAAATTTAAAAAAAACAAAACAAAAAAAACCCCAAAGTCAGGGATTAAAACCAAAAATAACCCCCAAAAACCCAAAATCAGGGATTAAAATAAAAAAATAAAAAAACAAAATGAAAATTAGAAACTGAAATAAAAGAAAAACTCAAAATAAACCAAAATTAGGGATGAAAATAAAAGTAAAAAAAATTAAAAAAAAACAAAAAACCAGGGGTTGAGCCAAAACCAGCCCAAAAATCAGGGACTGAAACATGAAAAAAACCAAAAAATAAAAAAATCAGGGATTGAAATAAAAAAATAATTTTAAAAAAATCAAAATCAGTGATTGAACTCAAAAATCAGGGCCTGAACTTCCCAAAAAATCCCAAAATTAGAGATTGAACCCCAAAATTGGGGATTAAACCCTAAAAAAAAAATCTTCAAAAATCAGGGATTGAAATAAAAAAATAATAATAAAAAATAAAATCAGGGATTGAAATAAAAATAAGAATTAAAAAAAACCCCAGGGATTGAAACCAAAAAACAGCCCAAAAATCAGGGATTTAAACACGAAAAAAACAAAAAAAAATTAAAAATCAGGGATTAAAATAAAAAAATAATTTAAAAAACCTAAAATCAGGGATTGAACCCCAAAAATCAGGGACTGAACCCCCCAAAAAATCCCAAAATTAGAGACTGAACCCCAAAATTGGGGATTAAACCCTAAAAAAATCCCCAAAATTCAGGGATTGAAATAAAAAAAAAAGCAAAATAACCCAAAGTGAAGGATTGAAACCCAAAAATTGCAAAAATCAGGGATTGAAATAAAAATAAAAAAAAAAACAAAATCAGGAATTGAAATTAAATAAAAGAAAAAACCCCGAAAATTACCCAAAATCAGGGATTGAACCCCAAACATCAGGGACTGAACCCCCCAAAAAATCCCAAAATTAGAGATTGAATCCCAAAACTGGGGATTAAACCCTAAAAAAATCCCCAAAAATCAGGGATTAAAATAAAAAAATAGTAATAAAAAACAAAATCAGGGATTGGAATAAAAAAATAATTTCAAAAATCCAACAAAATCAGGGATTGAACCCCAAAAATCAGGGACTGAACCCCCCAAAAAATCCCAAAATTAGAGATTGAACCCCAAAATTGGGGATTAAACCCTAAAAAAATCCCCAGAATTCAGAGATTGAATTGCCCAAAAAACCAAAATCAGGGATTGAACCCCAAAATCTGGGGTGCCCTGCGTGTTGAGGAGCACCCCAAGAATTTTTGGGGATTTTTGGGGTTTTTGGGGGAAATTTGAGGCTTTGGGGCACTCACCTGGCTTTGGGGACGCCAAGACTTGAAACATTTCTCACGACGCTTGAAGTTCTGCACCCCACACTGGGACCCCCAAAAATGAGACCCCAAAATGTGAAATACCAAAATGAAATCCCAAAATAACCCAAAATCAGGGACTGAACCCAAAAAAAATCCCCAAAATTAGAGACAGAACCCAAAAAGTGACACCCCCAAAAGTGACACCCCAAAACTTCTCAACCTGCCCAACTCCCCCAGGATCCCCCAAATCCCTCCAGGAACCCCAAACTCCCTCCAGGATCTCCCCACTCCCCCAGCTCCTCCCAGTGCCCTCCCAGTTCCCCCAGTTCCCCCAGTGCTCCCAGTGCCCTCCCAGTTCCCCCAGTGCCTCCCAGTTCCCCAGCGCTCTCCCAGTGCTCTCCAATGCTCCCCAGTGCCCTCCCAGTCCCTCCCAATGCTTCCCCTCGTGGCCCCCAGTGCTCCCAGTGCCCTCCCAGTTCCTCCCAGTCCCTCCCAATGCTTCCCTTGTGGCCCCCAGTGCCCCCAGTGCTCCCAGTTCCTCCCAGTGCCCCCTTCCCCCAGTGGCTCCCAGTCACCCCCAGTGTCCTCTCAGTGACTCCCAGGTTCCCCAGTGCCCTCCCAGTTTTTCCCAGTGCCCCCAGCTCCTCCCAGTGCCCCCAGCTCCTCCCAGTCCCTCCCAGTGCTCCCAGTTCCCCAGTGCCCCACCTTGGCACACAGCCAGTCCTCGTTGATTTTGGGTTTGGGGTCGCTGTGGTGCAGGGGACACGCTGGTGCCCCAGCAGGGAGTCAGCCCGGCCTGGGGGCATGGAAGGCAGTAGGGGGCACAGAGGGGCACAGGGGGCAGACTAGAGGAGTCAGGGGAGCACAGAGGGTCAGGGGACACAGAGGAGTCACAGGAGGGTCAGAGAGGGGTCAGGGGGCCAGCGGGGCACAGAGCGAGTCAGAGGGTTACAGGGGGTCAGAAGGCACAGAAGTCACAGGGGGCACAGAGATCAGGTCAGGGGGGCACAGAGAAGTCAGGGGGCACAGAGGGTCAGGGGGGCACAGAGGGGTCAGGGGGTCACAGGGGGTCAGGGGGCACAGGGGGGGTCATAGGGCACGGGGGATGGCACAGGAGGGTCAGGGGCACAGGGGGGCACAGGGGGTCAGGGGGTCATAGGGGGCACAGAGGGGTCAGGGGATCACAGGGGGTCAGGTGAGTCAGGGGGCACAGAAGGGTCAGGGGCGCACAGGGGGGCCAGGGGGTCACAGGGGGAGCACAGGGTCACAGGGGAGCACAGGGGGCACAGAGGGGTCACAGGGGCACAGATGGGTCAGGGGCACAGGGAAGTCAGGAGAGCACAGGGGGCACAGAAGGGTCAGGGGGCACAGAGGGGTCAGGGGGCACAGAGGGGTCACAGGAGGGTCAGGGGGTTACAGGGGGGGTCAGGGGGGCACAGAGGGCACAGGGGGTCAGGTGGCACAGAGGGGTCGGGGCACAGAAGGGCACAGGGGGCACAGAGAGGTCAGGGGGCAGGGGCACAGAGGGCAGAGAGGGGTCAGGGGGGCAGAGAGGGGTCAGGGGCACAGACGGATCAGGGGGCACAGGGGCCCAGGGGTCAGGGGGCAGAGAGAGGGTCAGGGGCACAGGAGGGTCAGGGGGCACAGGGAGGGCACAGGGGATCAGGGGGCACAGGGAGCACAGGGGGCACAGAGGGGTCAGGGGGCACAGGGGGCACAGGAGAGTCAGGGTTACGTGGTGCTCCCAGCCTTGCCCGGGGGGCACCTGGGGGCACCAGGATGTGAACTGGGGGCACCAAGAGCAAACCAGGATGTGAACTGGGGGCACTGGGGGCACCAGAGAAGTGAATTTGGGCGCACCAGGACATGAACCAGGGGAGCACCAGGACACGAAGTGGGCGGTGCCAGGGGGCACCAGGATGTGAAACTTGGGGGCACCAGAGGGGCACCAGGATATGAACTGGGGGCACCAACATGTGAATTCTGGGGGCATCAGGACTCATTTTCAGGGGTGCCAGGGGGCACCAGGACATGAAACTGGGGGCACAAGAACATGAACTGGGGGCACCAGGATGTGAAACTGGGGGCACCAGAACATGAACTGGGGGCACCTGGGGGCACCAGGATGTGACTTCAGGGGGCACCAGGACTCGTCTCGAGGAGCATCCGGGGGGCACCAGGGTGTGAATTTGGGGGGCACCAGGGTGTGAAACTGGGGCACCAGGACATGAACCAGGGGGCATCAGGACTGGCACCAGGGGCACCAGGGCACAAAGCGGGGGGGCACCAGGACTGATTTTGAGGAGCACCAGGGGCACCAGAAAGTGAATTTGGGGGCACCAGGGTGTGAATTTGGGGGCACCAGGACTGGCACCAGGAAGGCACCAACATGTGAATTCTGGGGGCATCAGGACTCATTTTCAGGGTGCCAGGGGGCACCAGGGTGTGAATTGGGGGCACCAGGACTGGCACCAGGGGGCACCAGGGTGTGAATTTGGGGGCACCAGGGGGCACCAGGGTGTGAATTTGGGGGCACCAGGGGCACCAGGGTGTGAATTTGGGGGCACCAGGGGGCACCAGGACTGGCACCAGGGTGTGAATTTGGGGGGCACCTGGGGCACCAGGGTGTGAATTTGGGGGCACCAGGACTGGCACCAGGGGGCACCAGGGTGTGAATTTGGGGGCACCAGGGGGCACCAGGGGTGTGATTTGGGCACCAGGACTGGCACCAGGGGGCACCAGGACTGGCACCAGGGTGTGAATTTGGGGGCACCAGGGTGTGAATTTGGGGGCACCAGGACTGGCACCAGGGGGCACCAGGGTGTGAATTTGGGGGCACCAGGGGGCACCAGGGTGTGAATTTGGGGGCACCAGGACTGGCACCAGGGTGTGAATTTGGGGGCACCAGGACTGGCACCAGGGTGTGAATTTGGGGGGCACCAGGACTGGCACCAGGACTGGCACCAGGAGGCACCAGGGTGTGAATTTGGGGGCACCAGGACTGGCACCAGGGTGTGAATTTGGGGGCACCAGGACTGGCACCAGGACTGGCACCAGGGGCACCAGGGTGTGAATTTGGGGCACCAGGACTGGCACCAGGGTGTGAATTTGGGGGCACCAGGACTGGCACCAGGGTGTGAATTCGGGCGGTGCCAGGGCTGGACTCTGGGGTCACCAGCACTGCAATTGGGGCACCAGAGCTTGTCCCAGATGGCACTAGCAGCTCGTACTGGGAACACTGGGACCCCCACTGTGGGGACACGGCCACCAGTACAGACCAGTACAAACCAGTACAAACCAATACAAACCAATACAAGCTAGTAGAGACCAGCACAGGCCAGTACAAACCAGTACAGACCAGCACACCAGTATAGGCCAGTACAAACCAGTACAGGCCAGTACCAACCAGTACAGGCCAGCACAAACCAGTACAGACCAGTACAGACCAGTACAAACCAGTACAGACCAGTACAGGCCAGTACAGACCAGTACAGGCCAGTACAGACCAATACAAACCAGCACAGGCCAGTATAGACCAACACAAACCAGTACAGGCCAGTACAGGCCAGCACAGGCCAGTATAGACCAATACAAACCAGTACAGGCCAGTATAAACCAGTACAGGCCAGCACAGGCCAGTATAGACCAATACAAACCAGTACAGGCCAGTACAAACCAGTAACTACCCATTAGCCCCTCCCCACCTGCTCTTGCCCCACCTCCATTGTCCCTCCCCCTCCCTTCTTATAGACCCCTCCCCTCCTATTCAGCCCATTTTGCTTGTTGGCTCCTCCCCTTTTGCTCAGCCCCTCCCCTCCTGCTTTGGCTCCTCCCCTTTTGTAAGCCCCTCCCTCCTATTTGCCCCGCCTTCTTGTTGGCTCCTCCCCTTCTATTTGCCCCTCTCCCTTTTGTAAGCTCCCCTTTCCCCCTCCGGCTCGGCCCCTCCCCTCCTGCTCAGCCCCTCCCTCCTGCTTTGGCTCCTCCCTTTTGCTCAGCCCCTCCCCTCCTGCTCGGCCCCTCCCCTTTTGCTCAGCCCCTCCCTCCGGCTCGGTCCCTCCCCTTTTGCTCAGCCCCTCCCTTTTTGCTCAGCCCCTCCCCTCCGGCTCAGCCCCTCCCTCCGGCTGGGCTCCCTCCCCGCCGCCCCTCCCCACCTGGTTGGCCTCCATCCACCGCGCCGCCTCCTGCACGTGATGGAATTCCACGAAGGCGAATCCGCTGGCTCTGACCTGCAAGGGGGGGATGGGTGGGGGCACCCATGGGTGGGGCTGGAACCCGCTGGGACCCCCTGGGGTGGGGATGGGCACCCATGAGTGGGGCTGGAACCCTTGGGACCCCTCGAGGTGAACGTCCTGGTGCCCCCTGGGGACAGGGCCAGCACCCCTGGGTGCCCCTGGGGAAGGGTCTGAAGCCCTGGGTGCCCCTGGAGATGGAGACTGGCACCCTGGGTGCCCCTGGGGACAGGGTCTGGCACCCTGGCTCTGAACCTGGCACCCCAGGGTGCCCCCAGGTCTGGCACAGCACCCTGGGTGCTCCTAAGCAGGGGACAGGCACCCCTGGGTGCCCCTGGAGATGGAGACTGGCACCCCTGGGTGCTCCTGAGGAAGGGTCTGGCACCCTGGGTGCTCCTAGTGACAGGGCTAACACACCTGGCTTTAAACCTGGCACCCCTGGGTGCCCCCAAGTCTAGTGCAGCACCCTGGGTGCTGTATCCAAGACCTTAACCTTTTAACCTTAGCAATGCATTAACCCTC
>JAKWBO010000346.1:0-2500 GCA_034336685.1 Luscinia luscinia
TTTTGGCAGATTGTAGATGGTTTTTGTACAGATTCCTGGAGATTTTGGGCCATTTTTGCACCATTTTTGGGGGTTTTGGGCCATTTAAAGTCTCATTTCCTTTGGAAGTTTGCCTCTTATTTTTTCCCACTTTTTTTCCTTAGAAGTCCAGGTCACTCCCTGGGTTTTGGGGGCAGATATTCGGAGTTTTTCTGGCCATTTTTGGTGCATATTTCTGGAGGATTTCTGTGTTTTTAGTGGGAATTTTTAGGCAATTTCCTGGGTTGCTAACGTTTACTTTTTCCTGGTATTTTTTCCTGATGTTTTCCCCAATAATGCTTGGAATTTTGACCGGTTTTTGGCTGCTTCAGTGTCGATTTTAGGACTATTTCTGGCCATTTTCATATGGATTTTGAGGGGACTTTTGTTTGTTAGTGCCAATTAATTAGGCTAATTTTCCCTGGATTTCTCTGGATGCTATACCATACCCTCTTTCTACTATGCATAGCGTAGAGCACTGCAGTGCACCCAAAGCTAAGCTGAAGTGTGCACAGCACACCACAGATCTCACTTTGCACTACACCTAGAAATGGCTTTCTGCATCACTGATATCTAGCACAGAAATCTGCACGACGAATAACTATGTTGTAGCTAAGTTGGTTCTGGTATATCTCTGCTTCATACTACTAGTCTCTTGACAACCGGTATTCTGTGCAGAGCACTTCAGTGCAGTGTGGTATTCCTTAATGGCGGTTTGTAGTAAGAAGCGATTTTCTGTCTAAGGGAGGTGAAGTGCCGTCTACCCCTCTCACAGGACACTCTGCTGGGAAGTTCTGCTACTGCCAAACACGCCTGGCATGTGCACTTTTTCTTCTAAAACCTCTCTACCATAGCAATATTCTCTGCTTCTTGAAAGCATACCATACACTCTTTTCCACTATGCATCGCGAAGACTACTGTAGTGCACTCTAAAGTTAAGCGTAGTGTGTACAGTACACTACAGATTCTACTTTGCACTACACTCTCCACCTATCCATCTCTTCATCCATAATTCATTCATCCATCATCCGTCTATCCATCCATCCATCTATTATCTATGCATCTATCATCTATCATGTATCATCTCTTCCATGTATCATCTATCCATCATCTATCCATTCATCTATTCATCCATCTATCTATCTATCCATCTATGCATCTATCATCCATCTATCATTCATCTATCATCTATCTATCTCTCCATCTGTATATCGATCTATCTAACAATCTATCATCTCATCAATCTACTTATACATCGATCATTCATCTCTTCCATCTATCTATCTATCTATCTATCTCATCTACCTATCATCTCATCTCTCTATCTATCTACCTATCTGTAATCTATCATCTGCTCTCTATCTATGTATCATCTATACATCTATCTCTCCATCTCTGCATCATCTCTTACATCTATCTCTCTATCTATCATCTATCATCTATGTATCTATCATCTCATCTATCATCTCATCTATCTATCTATCTATCTATAATTCATTTCATCTATCTATCTATCTATCTATCTATCTATCTATCTATCTATCTAGCTATCTCTATCCATCTCATCTATCTATCTCTTCTTCTATCTCATCTATCATTCTATCTATCATCTCATCTATCTATCGAAAATTCATCTATCTATCTATCTATCTATCTATCTATCTATCTATCTATCTATCTGCTATCTATCATCTATCTATGTATCATCTATATATTCATCTCTCCATCTATCATATATCATCTATACTCTCTATCTATCTATCTCATCATCTATCTCATCTATCATTCTATCTATCTATCTATCTATCTATCGATCTCATCTATTCATTCATTCTTCCATCTATCCTACTCATCTAAATCTGTCTCTCTATACATCTACCTTCCATCCAGCTCTACTTCTAAGATAAATAATCAATCCATGTATCTATCTATAATCTATCACCTATCTATGTATGATCCATCTATCTCTATCCATCTATCATCTATCTATCATCCATACATCTATCTCATCTATCTCATCTATTCATCCATCTATCTATCTATCTATCTCATCTATTCATCCATCTTCCATCTATCATCTATTGATCTATCTATCCATCTATCTGTCTATTCATCTCTCCTATCCATCAATTATCTATCATCCATCTATCTATTATACATCTATCACCTATCTACTCATCCATCTATCATCTCATCTATCTATCATCTATTCATCTATCTCATCCATCTATCTATCCATCTATCTATTATCTAGCTAATCATCTCATCTATTCATGCATCTATCTATCTATCATTCATTCTATAATCTATTCATCTATCATCCGTCAATCATCTATCTATCTATCATCTATCATCTCTCCATCTATCTATCTCATCTATCATCTATCTATCTATCATCCATCTATCCATCTATCATCTATCTATCATCTATCTATCTATCGTATATCATCTATCTATCTATCCATTCATCTATCTATCTCAT
>JAKWBO010000347.1:0-55245 GCA_034336685.1 Luscinia luscinia
GACACAGGGGTGGGGACACAGAGATATGGGGGTGACAAAGGTCAGGAAACTCCATCCTCTCCCTCCCCACGCAGTGTTTGCACACAGAGCTATTTATAAATAAATAGATCCTTTGTTTCGCTGTCACCCGTCCCTGTTTCCGTGATGGGGACACTGGGTGGCCCCGTGACGAGCGCTGCTGGCAAGATGCAAATCGAGGGAAAACGCGTTTGAATCGGGGAGAGAAAATATCGGGGGTGGAGTTAATGGTTAACCCAGAGATTGGCAGCTGCCCTTGGGACACCCCGAGCGGTGACGTGTGCAGGAGGGCGCGTCCTTGTCCCCAGGGTGCAGGGAAATGTCACCCTGGGGTTTGAACACGTCTCCTTCCCACGGGGACAAAGGGCGCGGGCAGCGGGGGCGGGGCGGCAGCGGTGGCTCGAGGAGCAGGGGACAGCGAGGGTCCCAAGGCGGTGCCACCCATGGGTGGGGACAGCGAGGGTCCCAAGGCGATGCCACCTGTGGGTGGGGACAGCGAGGGTCCCAAGGTGACATCACCCTTGGCTATGGTGACATTGAGGGTCTCAGAGGTGGTGTCACCCATGGGACAGCGAGGGTCCCAAGGCGGTGCCACCCATGGGTGGGGACAGCGAGGGTCCCAAAGTGACATCACCCTTGGCTGTGGGGACACTGAGGGGGTCCCAGGGTGGTGTCACCCATGGGTGGGGGGACATCGAGGGTCTAGAGGTGGGGCCACCTTTGGGACATCGAGGGTCTCAAGGTGGTGCCACCCTTGGGACACTGAGGGTCCCGGCGGACACTGATGGGTGCCGACCAGCGAGGTCCCAAGGTGACATCACCCTTAGTTGCGGGGACACTCTGAGGGGTCCCCAGGTGGACAATGGACCACCATGACCATGCTCCCTGTCACCACTATGACCACCGCCCTCACCACTATGGCCACCATGACCCCATGACCACCGTGACCACCATGACCCCAATGACCACCACGATCACCATGAACCCCCAACCACCCCTGACTCTCCTGATCACTGTGCCCCACGACTCCCCCACCGTGTCCCCCGTGGTCACCCCTAAACCCATGACCACCATGGCCACCGTGACCACTGTGACCACCATGACCCCCATGAACTCCCAACCACCATGACCCCATGACAACCATGAACACTGCGACCACCATGACCCCCTGATCACAATCACCGTGACCACTGTGACCACCATGGCCACTGTGACCACTGTGACCACCGTGGCCACCACGACCTCGTCCCCATCTCCCCGCCCCGGCCCGGGCACGCCCCGCTCGCCCGTTGGCACTTGGCCCTTGGCCGATCCCCGCCCCACCACGCTAAGATCAACATTTTTTTACGTCTTTTGTCCCACCCTTCTTGGCAGCCTGTGCCAGGAACGGGGACAAAGTCCCCGATACCTGCAGGTGCGCCCAGGTGTGGCCCAAACACACCTGGCAGGTGTTGGAGTGCGCTGGGAGTGTCCCCTGCTGGAGCGGGGGGAGGTCCCAGGTGGTGTCACCCCCAAAAATGCTCCAAAAGGGTGGTGGGGGTTGTATGTCCCCTCCCCAAGCCGGCACTGGGGCTGTCCCAGTACAAACCAGTAACACCAGAGACTTTTGAGTGATTTCATTAAGAACGAGAGGGTCCATCCCCCTGTTTGGGGTGGGGGGGATCTTCACCCTTGGATTTGGGGGAGTGAGGGAGGTGGGGACGTGACCTTGGAGGTGGGGACGTGACCTTGGAGGTGGGGACGTGGCCTTTTAGGTCAAAAAAGTGCTCAAAAAGAGGTGAGGTCCCCACATCCCAAAAGTGGGGTCACGACCTGGAACAGGGGTCGTGACCCTGAAAGTGCTGAGAGGAGGATGAGGGACACAGGAGGAGGATGAAGGTGGGGCAGGGGGTCAAGGTGCCCCCCAGGAGAAGGTCCAGGATGTCCTGCAGTGCTGGGGGGACCTTGTTCCATGGGGATGATGGTGACGATGGTGACGGTGATGGTGACGATGAAGGTGACGATGACGGTGGTGGTGATCATGTCGGTGATGATGGTGATGGCGGCAGTGATGGTGATGGCAATCATAGCGGTGACAATAAAGTTGGTGATGATGAAGATTCCGATGTTGATCACGTTGATGATGATGATGATATCAACATTGATGGTGATGACGTCAATGATGTCGATGAGTCGATGATGATGATCATGACAATAATGACGAGGATGATGATGAAGATTCTGATGTTGATCACATTGATGATGATGATGATGTCAGCATTGATGGTGATGACGTCAATGATGTCAATGAGTCCATGACATTGATGTTGACGATAATGATGAAGATTTTGATGTTGATCATGATGATGATGATGATGTCGACATTGATGGTGACGATGATGGCGATGACGTCAATGATGTTGATGACAATGACAATAATGATGATGATGACAATAACGATGATAATGATGAAGATTTTGATATTCATCATCATGATGATGATGACATTGATGGTGATGATAATGGCGATGACGTCAATGATGTTGATGATAACAACAATAATGATGATGATGATGGCAACAATGAGGAAGATGATGAAGATTTTGATGAGGATCATGTTGATATTGATCACGATGACAATGTTGACATTGATGGTGATGTTGACAGCAATGACATCAATGACGATGACGATGATGGTGACAATAACAATGATGATGATGAATTTTTAATGTTGATCATGTTGATGGTGATCATGTTGATGGTGATGTTGACATTGACGGTTGTCATGATGTTGATGGTGATGACATCAATGACGTTGACGATGACGACAACGACAAGGACGATGATGATGATGATGATGACGTCAATGACGTTGACGATGACGACAATGATGAGGATGATGATGATAATGATGATGGTGGCGGCAATGAGTTTGATGATTATGGTCGTGACAATGAGTTTGATGATGATGATGATGACGATGATGATGATGATGATGATGACGATGATGAGGTCCTAGTGGTGGAAACCACCTCCCCAGCGCTCCCCACCCCGCCACATCTCAGAACTTCGTGATGAATTTCTGCGGCCGCGGGATTCGGATCTGTTGGGAGAGCGCCGGAGAAGATCCGAGGGGAAGCGAGATGTGAGGAACATCCGGGGGGAAACGGGGTGTCAGGAACATTTGGGGGTGCCAGGGCCACCCGGGGTGTCCCCACTGCCCCGTCCCACCCCACGGAGGGCGGGGGAACTCACCGGCACCGACGTGTCCACGGCCTCCAGGCTGACCGAATGGACATCCTCCAGCTGGGCGCCTGTGGGACAGCAGGGCTCGGTGGGGGTGCTTGGGGTGGGCACTGGGGGTCCAAACCACCCCCGTGGGGTCACTAGAGACCCCCACCCACCCCACCCGCTCCACACCCACCTTGGTTCCGGAAGGTGAAGTTTCCCTGGGGGCTCCACTCCTCGCTGGACTCCTGGTACCACCCCTCGATCACCTTCTGCTCGGCCCTGGGGACGGGGCAGGGGGGGCGTGGAGGGGTCACCATCAGCCGGCCCTGGACCCCCCCCAGCTCCTCCCCACCCCACAAAGAACCGAGGTCCCCCCACCCCAGCCCTCAGCACCTCATTGAGGATGAGGAACACCCTAAAAACCCAAAACCCAGCGGGTTCTCCCGCCCCAAGCCCGTCCCCTCTCTCTCACATGTTCAGGGAGCCGGATCGCCGCGCTCGGAAGAGGAAGAGGGAGAGGACGGCGACCACGGTGACCAGCACGGCCACGGCCAGGCCCAGGCCCACGGCCACCTTGCTGACCCGCGACGCGCAGCGGTCACCTTGGTACCAGTACAGGTGGGTCTCGTCGCAGCTGGGGGAGGAGGGGGGGACAAAGGGGGTCAACCCAAAGCTGGGACCCCCCCCAAAAAAAAAAAAAAACAACCCCAACCCCGTTTCTGCACCCTCAAGCCCTGCTGGAAGCCAAACCCCGGAGATGATCACGGAGATCCCTCAGGAGGTTTGGATCCGTGGCTTGGATCCAGTGGCACCGACCTTGGCGATTTTTGACCTCTTGTCCTGCAGACAAAACCTTGGAGGTGGGCCAGAAGGGCTGGATCCACGTGGATCAGGAATCTGCTCCAGCCCTGGTGATTCCTGACCCATTTCCAGGCACAAATCAGTTGGGAATGACCATGAAGATCCACCCAAAGGTTGGATCCGTGTAGATCAAGATCCTGCTCCAACTGCAATGATTTTTGTCCCCTTTCCATGACCATGAAGTTCCATCATGTGGACCCAGACCCTGCTCCGACCCTGATGATTCCTGACCCATTTCCAGGCAGAAAGGATCTTGGAAAGGATTCTGAAGATCCACCAGAAAGTTGGATCCACGGGGAGCAAGATCCTGCTCCAAATCCAATGATTTTTGACCCATTTCTGTCCCCATGGAGTTCCACGACATGGACCCAGACCCTGCTCCAGCCCTGGTGATTCCTGACCCATTTCCAGGCAGAAATCAGTTGGGAATGACATGAAGATCCACCCAAAGGTTGGATCCGTGCAGACCAAAGACCTCCTCCAACTGCAATGATTTTTGACCCATTTCCATGCAGAAATCATCTTGGAAAGGATTCTGAAGATCCACCAGAAGGTTGGATCCATGACAACCCAGACCCTGCTCCAACCCTGCTGATTCCTGACCCATTTCCAGGCAGAAATCAGCTTGGAAAGGATTCTGATGATCCACCAGAAAGTTGGATTCATGTGGACCAAGATGCTGCTCCAAATTCCATAATTTTTGACCCAATTCCATGACCATGGAGATCCACCATGTGGACCCTGACCCCATTCCAACCCTGGTGATTCCTGACCCATTTCCAGGCAGAAATCACCTTGGGAATGACCGTGTAGATCCACCCAAAGGTTGGATCTGTGCAGACCAAAAACCTCCTCCAACTCCAATGATTTTTGACCCAATTCCATGACCAAAGAAATCCACCATGTGAACCCAGGCCCTGCTCCAGCCCTGGTGATTCCTGACCCATTTCCAGGCAGAAATCATCTTGGAAAGGATTCTGAAGATCCACCAGAAGGTTGGATCCATGACAACCCAGACCCTGCTCCAACCCTGGTGATTCCTGACCCATTTCCAGGCAGAAATCAGCTTGGGAACGACCGTGTAGATCCACCCGAAGGTTGGATCCACGTGGGACGGCTTTGAGGAGGAGGATGCTTTTCCCACAGCCCTTACTAGCACTGGGGGCCGCCGTGGGTGATGCGGCACGTGCCGCGGTTGCAGTTGATGGTGCTGGCGGTGCCCGGCGTGCAGTTGGACATGCAGGACAACCCGGAGCTCGTCAGGTTGGGGAAGAAGAATTCCTGGTAGCCGTTGGGCGCGTGGCTCCGGCAGTAGGCTGGAGCGGGGACAGAGGTCAGTTAGGGGGGAGATTCTGGAGACCCCAGACCCAGGTGGGTGCCCCTCCACCCACTCACCCTCCTCGTCGAATTCCAGCGGCGTTTCGGTGACCACCACCTCGGAGGAGTTGAAGCACAGGTCGCCTGCGGGAGAGGTCAAATTTGGGGTGGTGGGACAGCCCCGCAGCCCCTCCCAGGGGGTGTCTGGCGGGAAGGTGTCCCCCACCCCAGGGGGGGCCCTGGCTGTCCCCAGGTACCGTTGGTGCAGTTGAGCTGTGTCGCCGCCACCTCGATCTTCTCCTGCACGTTGGCCGTGATGTTCTGCAGCTTCTCCTGGCTCTGCGACGTCACCACCAGGGACACGATGACGGTGTGGTCCACCACCACGCTGCCGGGCCTGGATGGGGAACACCACCCATCCAAACATCCTTTATTTTTTATCCTTTTCTCATAGAACCACCCCAAAATCCCCGTCCCGGCGACCGCGGCACTCACCTGAGGCGCTGCACCTCGATGCCCTTGTAGCCCTCGATGTCGGCGTAGACCACGTCCATCTGGGGGGGAAAACTCCAGCTGGGATGGTTGTGCCCCTCCCTTTCCCTCCCCTTCCCACCCTCCTGGATCCTCCTCATTTCGGGTGTGTCCCCCCCAGATCCACCCCGCTGGAGGTGGAGAACACCGCGCAGGAATTTGGAGAATTTGGGGCTCATCTGGCTGCTCCAGCAGGTAGATCCCGACCCCAGGTGTGTGTGGGAGGGTGCGGGAGTCTTTGTGTTGGGGTTGACGGTCGTAAGGGACAAAACTCATGTGCTCTGTATAAGCTAAAAGTTCCAGCTGCAGTTTATTGTAAAGAGAACGGCTAAGAGCTGCCAGGCACAGCCCGGAGCAGGACAAAGAGATAAAAGGGGGAAGAGAAAGAGCAACAGGATAAAAGGGTGATGGGGTAAGGGAAGAGGGAGAGAGGAAGAGAAGAGAAGAGAAGAGAAGAGAAGAGAAGAGAAGAGAAGAGAAGAGAAGAGAAGAGAAGAGAAGAGAAGAGAAGAGAAGAGAAGAGAAGAGAAGAGAAGAGAAGAGAAGAGAAGAGAAGAGAAGAGAAGAGAAGAGAAGAGAAGAGAAGAGAAGAGGTGTTAGAGGTAAAAGTAAAAGCAAGAGAGCGATTTCCCGTTTACAATACAATAAATCTTCTTCCATGATCAATATTCTAATTCCCACTAACCAATGTAATACAAAATACAAATTCTGTAGCATTTACATACAGCCTATAGGAATCCCTATATTACCATAGCTTGTTACACTTTAAAAACTGCTCTTTGGACCCTGGCAAAATCTTCTTTGACTTTGGAATTGCTCTCTGGCCGAGGGCAGAGAGGGGAGGGGATTGCCCTCAGGGGCCATCCCATTGTTTCATGGTAATTCAGTAACTGAGGCTTGGCATCTCTTTCATTTCTATCTCGTTCATGGTTTCGGAATCTGAGCATTCGTATTTGTGAGGTTTCCCTGTTTGATCTTCCCCAACAGGAGGGGTCTCGTGTCCCTTCCTTTACCTGCTTGGTGAAGTCCCGGACGAACTCCTTGTAGCTGGGCGAGGAGCTGTTCTGCAGCTCCTCGGTGAACTCGCGGTTGGTGACGCGCAGCTCCACCTGCACCGTGCCGTTGGTCTCTGGGGGTGCCAAAAACCCGCCCGTCAGCCAGGTGGAGCTTTCCAGGCAGGTGGGACCCCTAAATCCCCCCCCAAACCCGTGAATTTGGGGTGAAGGAACAGGAGAAACCTCCGGAAGGGACCAGCAGTGGCTCCCAGCCAGGGCTGGGGTCTTGTGGCATTGCCCAAAATTCCCACCTGGTCCTCACAGGTGGATCCTGCTGGATGGTCATCCCCCATCTCCCAAAATTTCCAGGTGGGAATCTCAGGTGGATTCTGCACCTTGGTTTGCAGCTGGGTCATCCCCCATGTCCCAAAATTCCCACCTGGTCCTCACAGGTGGATCCTGCACCTTGGTTTGGAGCTGAGTCATCCCCAATCTCCCAAAATTTCCAGGTGGGAATCTCAGGTGGATCCTGCACCTTGGTTTGGAGCTGGGTCATCCCCCACATCCCAAAATTTCCAGGTGGGAATCTCAGGTGGATCCTGCACCTTGGTTTGCAGCTGGGTCATCCCCACATCCCCAAAAATTTCCAGGTGGGAATCTCAGGTGGATTCTGCACCTTGGTTTGGAGCTGGGTCATCCCCCATGTCCCAAAATTCCCACCTGGTCCTCACAGGTGGATTCTGCACTATGGTTTGGAGCTGGGTCATCCCCCATCTCCCAAAATTTCCAGGTGGGAATCTCAGGTGGATTCTGCACCTTGGTTTGGAGCTGGGTCATCCCCAATCTCCCAAAATTTCCAGGTGGGAATCTCAGGTGGATTCTGCACCTTGGTTTGGAGCTGAGTCATCCCCCATCTCCCAAAATTTCCAGGTGGGAATCTCAGGTGGATTCTGCACCTTGGTTTGCAGCTGGGTCATCCCCCATCTCCCAAAATTTCCAGGTGGGAATCTCAGGTGGATTCTGCACCTTGGTTTGCAGCTGGGTCATCCCCCATCTCCCAAAATTTCCAGGTGGGAATCTCAGGTGGATTCTGCACCTTGGTTTGGAGCTGGGTCATCCCCATCTCCCAAAATTTCCAGGTGGGAATCTCAGGTGGATTCTGCACCTTGGTTTGGAGCTGGGTCATCCCCCGCATCCCAAAATTTCCAGGTGGGAATCTCAGGTGGATCCTGCACCTTGGTTTGGAGCTGGGTCTCCCCCATCTCCCAAAATTTCCAGGTGGGAATCTCAAGTGAATCCTGCATTTAGGTGGGCGGGGCCTGATGGAACCATCACCTCCTCCCAAATTTTGGGGTCCTGAGAGACTCTGCCACCCCCACGGAGGAGGTTTTTTGGGAATAGGGTCGCACACCCGGTGGAGAAGCCCTCCAGACCCTCCTCACCCCGTCAGATCTTATCCCAGAGTTGGGCACAAAAATGAAAATAAAAACAAAAATAATAAAAAAAATTTAAAAAAATTAAAAATTAAAGATATAATTATAAATAAAAATATAAAAATATAAATATAAATTAAAATGTAAATATAATATAAATATAAATATAAATATAAATATAAATATAAATATATATATGAATATAAAATTAAAATTATAAATATAAAAATAAATTAAAATATAAAAATTAAAATATAAAATAAATAAAATATCCATATAAAAATTAAAAAATAAAAATAAATATAACTGTAATAAAAACTAAATATGAATATAAATATAAGTAAAAATATAATTATATGAATAATAATAAGAATAAAATTAAAAATGATAAAATTAAAATTAAAAATATAATTATAGATAAAAATACAAAAAATAAAAACATAAATATAAATAAAAAGTAAATATAGATATTATAAATAAAATATATAATTATAAATGTTGCAAATATAGATATGATTATAAATACAAATATAGATATAATGAATATAAATATTATTAATATGAATATGAATATAATATGAATATAATATGATATAATATGAATATGAATATGAATATGGATATAGATGTAGATGTAGATGTAGATGTAGATGTAGATGTAGATGTAGATGTAGATATAGATATAAATATAAATATAAATATAAATATAAATATAGATATAGATATAGATATAGATATAGATATAGATATAGATATAGATATAAATATAAATATAGATATAGATATAAATATAAATATAAATATAAATATAAATATAAATATAAATATAAATATAAATATAAATATAAATATAAATATAAATATAAATATAAATAAATATAAATGCGTGATTCCTACCGGCGTTGGTCTCGATGGTGTTGATGACGTCCTGGCACCGGTCCCCGCTGAAGCCGGGCAGGCACTGGCACTGGCCGTTGGCCCAGGTGCCGCCGTTCTCGCAGGTGACTGGAAGGAAAAGGGGTGGCAGAGGAACGGGAAGGGACACGGAAAAGGGGCAGGGAGGGGCGGGAAGTACCTGGAGGGGTGGTGGTCCGAGGGGTGGTGCTGGTGGTCCGCAGGGGGGTGGTTCTGCGGGTGGTGGTCGGAGGTGGGGTGGTGGTGGTCTTAAGGGTGGTGGTGGTGGTCCTAGGGGTGGTGGTGGTCTTAGGGGTGGTGGTGGTGGTCCGAAGGGTGGTTGTGTTGGCCACAGGTGTGGTGGTGGTGGTCCTAACTGTGGTGGTGTTAGTCACAGGTGTGGTGGTGGTGGTCACAGGAGTGATTGTGGTGGTCACAGGTGTGGTGGTGGTCCGAAGGGTGGTTGTGTTAGTCACAGGTGTGGTGGTGGTGGCCACAGGTGTGGTGGTGGTGGCCACAGGTGTGGTGGTAGTGGTCCTAACTGTGGTGGTGGAGGTCACAGGTGTGGTGGTGTTGGTCACAGGAGTGATTGTGGTGGTCCCAGGAACAGTGCTGGTGGTCCTAAGGGTGGTGGTGTTAGTCACAAGTGTGGTGGTGGTGGTCGTAAGGGTGGTTATATTGGCCACAGGTGTGGTGGTGTTGGTCACAGGAGTGACTGTGGTGGTCCCAGGAATGGTGCTGGTGGTCCGAAGGCTGGTGGTGGTAGTCACAGGCGTGGTGGTGGTCCTAAGGGTGGTGGTGTTGGCCGCAGGTGTGATTGTGGTGGTCACAGGTGTGGTGGTGGCCCCAGGAATGGTGCTGGTGGTCCTAAGGGTGGTGGTGTTAGTCACAGGTGTGGTGGTGGTGGTCACAGGTGTGGTGGTGTTGGTCACAGGAGTGATTGTGGTGGTCCAGAGGGTGGTGGTGTTGTACGGGCGTGGTGGTGGTGGTCTGAAGGGTGGTGGTGTTAGTCACAGGTGTGGTGGTGGTGGCCACAGGTGTGGTGGTGTTGGTCACAGGAGTGATTGTGGTGGTCCCAGGAATAGTGCTGGTGGTCTGAAGGGTGGTTGTGTTGGCCACAGGTGTGGTGGTGGTGGTCCTAATTGTGCTCGTGGTGGTCACAGGAGTGATTGTGGTGGTCCGAAGGGTGGTGGTGTTGGCCATGGGCGTGGTGGTCCTAAGGGTGGTGGTGGTGGTCGTAAGGGTGGTGGTGTTGGCCCCAGAAGTGATTGTGGTGGTCCTAGCTGTGGTGGTGTTGGTCACAGGAACAGTGCTGGTGGTCCGAAGGGTGGTGGTGTTGGCCACAGGTGTGGTGGTGTTGGCCACAGGTGTGGTGGTGGTGGTCACAGGTGTGGTAGTGGCCCCAGGAATGGTGCTGGTGGTTGTAAGGGTGGTGGTGTTAGTCACAAGTGTGGTGGTGGTGGCCACAGGTGTGGTGGTGGTGGTCCAAAGGGTGGTGGTGTTGGCCATGGGTGTGGTGGTTGTGGTCACAGGCGTGGTGGTGGTGGTCACAGGTGTGGTGGTGGTGGTCACAGGTGTGGTAGTGGCCACAGGTGTGGTGGTGGTGGTCCAAAGGGTGGTGGTGTTGGCCATGGGTGTGGTGGTTGTGGTCACAGGTGTGGTGGTGTTGGTCACAGGAGTGATTGTGGTGGTCCCAGGAATAGTGCTGGTGGTCCGAAGGGTGGTTGTGTTGGCCATGGGCGTGGTGGTGGTGGTCTTAAGGGTGGCGGTGTTAGTCACAGGTGTGGTGGTGGCCACAGGAATGGTGCTGGTGGTCCTAAGGGTGGTTATATTGGCCACAGGCGTGGTGGTGGTGGTCACAGGTGTGACTGTGGTGGTCCCAGGAATGGTGCTGGTGGTCCGAAGGCTGGTGGTGGTAGTCACAGGCGTGGTGGTGGTCCTAAGGGTGGTGGTGTTGGCCGCGGGTGTGATTGTGGTGGTCACAGGTGTGGTGGTGGCCCCAGGAATGGTGCTGGTGGTCCTAACTGTGGTGGTGGTGGCCACAGGTGTGGTGGTGTTGGCCACAGGTGTGGTGGTGGTCCCAGGAATAGTGCTGGTGGTCTGAAGGGTGGTGGTGTTGGCCATGGACGTGGTGGTGGTGGTCTTAAGGGTGGTGGTGTTAGTCACAGGTGTGGTGGTGGTGGCCACAGGTGTGGTGGTGTTGGTCACAGGAGTGATTGTGGTGGTCACAGGTGTGGTGGTGGTCCCAGGAATGGTGCTGGTGGTCCTAACTGTGGTGGTGGAGGTCACAGGTGTGGTGGTGTTGGCCACAGGAGTGACTGTGGTGGTCCCAGGAATGGTGCTGGTGGTCCTAAGGGTGGTGGTGTTAGTCACAGGTGTGGTGGTGGTGGTCCTAAGGGTGGTGGTGTTGGTCACAGGAGTGATTGTGGTGGTCACAGGTGTGGTGGTGGCCCCAGGAATGGTGCTGGTGGTCCTAAGGGTGGTGGTGCTGGCCACAGGAGTGGTGGTGGTGGTCACAGGGGTTGTGGTGGTCACAGGTATGGTGGTGATGGCCCCAGGTGTGGTGGTGTTGGTCCCAGGGCTGGTGCTGGTGGTTCCAGGAGTTGTGATGGTGGCCACAGGGGTGGTGCTGGTGGTTGTGTTGGTCACGGGGGTGCTGGTGTTGGTCACGGGAGTGATTGTGGTGGTCACAGGTGTGGTGGTCCCAGGGGTTGTGATGGTGGTCCCAGGGGTGGTGCTGGTGGTCCCAGGTGTGGTGGTGTTGGTCACAGGGGTTGTGGTGGTCCCGAGGACGGTGCTGGTCACAGGAGTGGTTGTGTTGGTCATAGGGCTGGTGGTCACAGGTGTGGTGGTGGTGGTGGTCCCAAGGTTGGTGCGGGTGGTCCCAGGGCTGGTGGTGGTCCTAAGGGTGGTTGCGTTGGTCACAGGTGTCGTGGTAGTGGTCACAGGTGTGGTGCTGTTTGCCACAGGGGTGGTGCTGGTAGTCCCGGGAGTGCTGGTGGTGGTCACAGGGCTGGTGGTCACAGGGATTGTGGTGGTCCCAGGGCTGGTTGTGTTGGTCACAGAGGTGGTGGTGGTGGTCACAGGGCTGGTGCTGGTGGTCCCAGGTGTGGTGGTAGAGGCCACAGGGGTTGTGTTGGTCACAGGAGTGCTGCTGGTCACAGGTGTGGTTGTGTTGGTCACAGGTGCGGTGCTGGTGGTCCCAAGGTTGGTGGAGGTCCCAGGAATGGTGGTGCTGGTCACAGGGCTGGTGGTGGTCACAGGGCTGGTGCTGGTGGTCCCAGGAGTGGTTGTGCTGGTCATGGGGGTGGTCTTGTTGGTCACAGGAGTGGTGGTGTTGGTCACAGGGCTGGTGGTGCCCACGGGTGTGGTGCTGGTAGTCCCGGGTGTGCTGGTGTTGGTCACAGGGGTCGTGGTGGTCCCGAGGATGGTGGTGGTGGTCACAGGAGTGGCGCTGGTGGTCACAGGGCTGGTGTTGTTTGCCACAGGGGTGCTGGTGGTGGTCCCAGGGGTGGCTGTGGTGGTCACAGGGGTGGTTGTGGTGGTCACAGGGGTGGTTGTGGTGGTCCCAGGGGTGGTTGTGGTGGTCCCAGGGGTGGTGCTACTGGTCCCAGGGGTGCTGGTGGTGGCCACAGGTGCGATGGTGGGTGTGCCAGGACCGGTGGTGGTCCCAGGTGTCACGGTGGTTTCAGGGCTTGTGCTCATCCCTGTGGCTGTGGTGGTCTCAGTGACTGTGACCATCTCAGCTAGGATGGTTGTGGTGGTCCCAGGGGTGGTGCTGGTGGTCACAGGTGTGGTTGTGTTGGTCACAGGGTTGTGGTGGTCCCGAGGATGGTGCTGGTCACAGGAGTGGTTGTGTTGGTCATAGGGCTGGTGGTCACAGGTGTGGTGATGGTGGTGGTCCCAAGGTTGGTGCTGGTGGTCCCAGGGGCTGGTGGTGGTCCTAAGGGTGGTTGTGTTGGTCACAGGTGTCGTGGTAGTGGTCACAGGTGTGGTGCTGTTTGCCACAGGGGTGATGCTGGTGGTCCCGGAGCGCTGGTGTTGGTCACTAGGTGTGGTGGTCCCGAGGATGGTGGTGGTGGTCACAGGAGTGGTGCTGGTGGTCACAGGGGTGGTTGTGGTGGTCCCAGGAGTGCTGGTGGTGGTCCCAGGGGTGGTGCTACTGGTCCCAGGGGTGCTGGTGGTGGTCACAGGTGTGGTGGTGGTGGTCACAGGTGTGGTAGTGGCCACAGGTGTGGTGCTGGTGGTTGTAAGGGTGGTGGTGTTAGTCACAAGTGTGGTGGTGGTGGCCACAGGTGTGGTGGTGTTGGTCCAAAGGGGTGGTGGTGTTGGCCATGGGTGTGGTGGTTGTGGTCACAGGCGTGGTGGTGTTGGTCACAGGAGTGATTGTGGTGGTCCCAGGAATAGTGCTGGTGGTCCGAAGGGTGGTTGTGTTGGCCATGGGGCGTGGTGGTGGTGGTCTTAAGGGTGGCGGTGTTAGTCACAGGTGTGGTGGTGGCCACAGGAATGGTGCTGGTGGTCCTAAGGGTGGTTATATTGGTCACAGGCGTGGTGGTGGTGGTCACAGGTGACTGTGGTGGTGGTCACAGGTGTGGTGGTGTTGGTCACAGGTGTGGTGGTGGTGGCCACAGGAGTGACTGTGGTGGTCCCAGGAATGGTGCTGGTGGTCCGAAGGCTGGTGGTGGTAGTCACAGCTGTGGTGGTCCTAAGGGGTGGTGGTGTTGGCCGCGGGTGTGATTGTGGTGGTCACAGGTGTGGTGGTGGCCCCAGGAATGGTGCTGGTGGTCCTAACTGTGGTGGTGGTGGCCACAGGTGTGGTGGTGTTGGCCACAGGTGTGGTGGTGGTCCCAGGAATAGTGCTGGTGGTCTGAAGGGTGGTGGTGTTGGCCATGGGCGTGGTGGTGGTGGTCTTAAGGGTGGTGGTGTTAGTCACAGGTGTGGTGGTGGTGGCCACAGGTGTGGTGGTGTTGGTCACAGGAGTGACTGTGGTGGTCACAGGTGTGGTGGTGGTCCCAGGAATGGTGCTGGTGGTCCTAACTGTGGTGGTGGTGGCCACAGGTGTGGTGGTGTTGGTCACAGGAGTGATTGTGGTGGTCACAGGTGTGGTGGTGGCCCCAGGAATGGTGCTGGTGGTCCTAAGGGTGGTGGGTGCTGGCCACAGGAGTGGTGGTGGTGGTCACAGGGGTTGTGGTGGTCACAGGTATGGTGGTGATGGCCCCAGGTGTGGTGGTGTTGGTCCCAGGGCTGGTGCTGGTGGTTCCAGGAGTTGTGATGGTGGCCACAGGGGTGGTGCTGGTGGTTGTGTTGGTCACGGGAGTGATTGTGGTGGTCACAGGTGTGGTGGTCCCAGGGGTTGCGATGGTGGTCCCAGGTGTGGTGCTGGTGGTCCCAGGTGTGGTTGTGTTGGTCACAGGGGTTGTGGTGGTCCCGAGGATGGTGCTGGTCACAGGAGTGGCGCTGGTGGTCACAGGGCTGGTGTTGTTTGCCACAGGGGTGCTGGTGGTGGTCCCAGGGGTGGTTGTGGTGGTCCCAGGGGTGGTTGTGGTGGTCCCAGGGGTGGTGCTACTGGTCCCAGGGGTGCTGGTGGTGGCCACAGGTGTGGTGGTGGGTGTGCCAGGACCGGTGGTGGTCCCAGGTGTCACGGTGGTTTCAGGGCTTGTGCTCATCCCTGTGGCTGTGGTGGTCTCAGTGACTGTGACCATCTCAGCTGGGATGGTTGTGGTGGTCCCAGGGGTGGTGCTGGTGGTCACAGGTGTGGTGCTGGTGGTTGTGCTGGTCACAGAGGTAGTGGTGGTGGCCACAGGGATGATGGTGGTCACAGGGGTGGTGCTGGTGGTCCCGGGGCTGGTTGTGGTGGTCCCAGGTGTGCTAGTGCTGGTCACAGAGGTGGTGGTGGTGGTCACAGGGGTGGTGCTGGTGGTCCCAGGTGTGGTGGTAGAGGCCACAGGGGTTGTGTTGGTCACAGGAGTGCTGCTGGTCACAGGTGTGGTTGTGTTGGCCACAGGTGCGGTGCTGGTGGTCCCAAGGTTGGTGGAGGTCCCAGGAATGGTGGTGGTGGTCACAGGGCTGGTGCTGGTGGTCCCAGGAGTGGTTGTGCTGGTCATGGGGGTGGTTGTGTTGGTCACAGGAGTTGTGGTGTTGGTCACAGGGCTGGTGGTGCCCACGGGTGTGGTGCTGGTAGTCCCGGGTGTGCTGGTGTTGGTCACAGGGGTCGTGGTGGTCCCGAGGATGGTGGTGGTGGTCACAGGAGTGGCGCTGGTGGTCACAGGGCTGGTGTTGTTTGCCACAGGGGTGCTGGTGGTCCCAGGGGTGGTTGTGGTGGTCCCAGGGGTGGTTGTGGTGGTCCCAGGGGTGCTGGTGGTGGCCACAGGTGCGGTGGTGGGTGTGCCAGGACCGGTGGTGGTCCCAGGTGTCACGGTGGTTTCAGGGCTTGTGCTCATCCCTGTGGCTGTGGTGGTCTCAGTGACTGTGACCATCTCAGCTGGGATGGTTGTGGTGGTCCCAGGGGTGGTGCAGGTGGTCACAGGTGTGGTGCTGGTGGTTGTGCTGGTCACAGAGGTAGTGGTGGTGGCCACAGGGATGATGGTGGTCACAGTAGTGGTGCTGTTGGTCCCAGGGTTGTGCTGGTCACAGGAGTGGTGCTGTTGCTCCCAGATGTGGTGGTGGTCCCAGGTGAGGTAGAGGTGGTTCCAGGGCCAGTGGTGGTTCCAGGGCCAGTGGTCACCCCGGGGCTGGTGGTGGTCCCAAGGATGCTGGTGGTCCCAGGGCCAGTGCTGGTCTCAGGACTGGTGGTCCCAGGAAGGTGCTGGTGGTCCCAGACAGGCTGGTGGTCTCGGGGATGGCTGGGGAGGTCTCAGGACTTGTGCTGGTCCCAGGGGTGGCTGTGGTGGTCCCAGTGGCGGCTGTGGTGGTCCCAGGTGCCGTGGTGGTCCCAGGGTGGCTGTGGTGGTCCCAGGGGTGGCTGTGCTGGTCCCAGGGGTGGCTGTGGTGGTCCCAAGGATGGCTGTGGTGGTCCCGGGGTGGCTGTGGTGGTCCCAGGGTGGCTGTGGTGGTCCCGGGGTGGCTGTGGTGGTCCCAGGGGTGGCTGTGGTGGTCCCAGGGATGGCTGTGGTGGTCCCAGGGTGGCTGTGGTGGTCCCGGGGTGGCTGTGGTGGTCTCAGGGGTGGCTGTGGTGGTCCCGGGGGTGGCTGTGGTGGTCCCGGGCGTGGCTGTGGTGGTCCCAGGGGCGGCTGTGGTGGTCCCAGAGGTGGCTGTGGTGGTCCCAGGGGTGGCTGTGGTGGTCCCAGGGGTGGCTGTGGTGGTCCCAGGGGTGGCTGTGGTGGTCCCAGGGGTGGCTGTGGTGGTCCCCGGGGTGGCTGTGGTGGTCCCAGGCGTGGCTGTGCTGGTCCCGGGAGTGGCTGTGGTGGTCCCAGGCGTGGCTGTGGTGGTCCCAAGGATGGCTGTGGTGGTCCCCAGGCTGTGGTGGTCCCGGGGTGGCTGTGGTGGTCCCAGGGTGGCTGTGGTGGTCCCAGGCGTGGCTGTGGTGGTCCCGGGGGTGGCTGTGGTGGTCCCAGGAGGGCTGTGGTGGTCCCAGGCGTGGCTGTGGTGGTCCCAAGGATGGCTGTGGTGGTCCCAGGGGGCTGTGGTGGTCCCAGGCGTGGCTGTGCTGGTCCCGGGAGTGGCTGTGGTGGTCCCAGGCGTGGCTGTGGTGGTCCCAGGGGTGGCTGTGGTGGTCCCAGGGTGGCTGTGCTGGTCCCAGGGGTGGCTGTGCTGGTCCCAGGGCGGCTGTGGTGGTCCCAGGGGTGGCTGTGGTGGTCCCAGGGGGCTGTGGTGGTCCCAGGGGCGGCTGTGGTGGTCCCAGGGATGGCTGTGGTGGTCCCAAGGATGGCTGTGGTGGTCCCAGGGGGCTGTGGTGGTCCCAGGGGATGGCTGTGGTGGTCCCAGGGGTGGCTGTGCTGGTCCCAGAGGTGGCTGTGCTGGTCCCAGGGTGGCTGTGCTGGTCCCAGGGGTGGCTGTGGTGGTCCCAGGGGTGGCTGTGGTGGTCCCAGGGGTGGCTGCTGGTGGTCCCAGGGGTGGCTGTGGTGGTCCCAGGCGTGGCTGTGGTGGTCCCAGGGATGCCTGCTGGTGGTCCCAGGGATGGCTGTGCAAGTCCCAGGGGTGGCTGTGGTGGTCCCAGGAGGTGGCTGTGGTGGTCCCAGGGGTGGCTGTGGTGGTCCCAGGATGGCTGTGGTGGTCCCAGGGGTGGCTGTGGTGGTCCCGGGGGTGGCTGTGGTGGTCCCAGGCGTGGCTGTGGTGGTCCCAGGGCGTGGCTGTGCTGGTCCCAGGGATGGCTGTGGTGGTCCCAGGGGAGCTCGCGGTGGTCCCAGAGTGGGGGTGGTCTCAGCACTGGTGGATTCAGGGGTGGTCGTTGTTCTGCCAGGGGCTGAGGTTGTCTCAGGGGGGTGAGGGGGTCTCTGGGTTTGGTGTGGTGCCAGGGCTGGTGGAAATGCTCTCAGGGGTGGTCGTGCTGATCTCAGGGTGGTGGTCCCAGGGGCCACGGTGGTCTCAGGGAAGGTCTTGGTGGTCCCAGGGCTGGCGCTGGTCCCGGGTGTGACGGTTCTTCCAGGGGTTGTGCTGATCCCAAGGCCTGCGGTGGTCTCAGGGGCTGTGGTGGTCCCAGGGGTGGTGGAAATGCTCTCAGGGGTGGTGCTGCTCCCAGGGGTGGCCCTGGTGGTCTCAGGGGCTGTGCTGGTCCCAGGGAATGTCTTGGTGGTCCCAGAGAGGGGGTGGTCTCAGGACTGGTGGTGGTCCCAGGGAAGGAGGTGCTGAGTGCAGGGATGGTGGTCCCAGGGGCGGCTGTGGTGGTCCCAGGGATGGCTGTGGTGGTCCCAGGGGTGGCTGTGGTGGTCCCAGCGATGGCTGTGGTGGTCCCAGGGGTGGCTGTGGTGGTCCCAGGGATGGCTGTGGTGGTCTCAGGGGCTGTGGTGGTCCCAGGGACTGTGGTGGTCTCAGGGAAGATTGATGTCCCAGGGGCTGTGCCTGTCTCTGGGATGGTGCTGGTGGCGCCAGTGAGGGTGGTGGTGCTCTCAGGACGGCTGATTTCAGAGAATGTCGTGGTGGTGAAAGGAAACGTGGCTGTCCCAGGTGAGCTCTGTGTCCCAGGTGTGCTGTGTGTCCCAGGTGAGCTCTGTGTCCCAGGTGTGCTGTGTGTCCCAGGTGTGCTGTGTGCCCCAGGTGTGCTCTGTGTCCCAGGTGTGCTGTGTGTCCCAGGTGAGCTCTGTGTCCCAGGTGTGCTGTGTGTCCCAGGTGTGCTGTGTGTCCCAGGTGTGCTGTGTGTCCCAGGTGTGCTGTGTGTCCCAGGTGTGCTGTGTGTCCCAGGTGTGCTCTGTGTCCCAGGTGTGCTGTGTGTCCCAGGTGTGCTGTGTGTCTCAGGTGTGCTCTGTGTCCCAGGTGTGCTCTGTGCCCCAGGTGTGCTGTGTGTCCCAGGTGTGCTCTGTGTCCCAGGTGTGCTGTGTGCCCCAGGTGTGCTGTGTGTCCCAGGTGAGCTCTGTGTCCCAGGTGTGCTGTGTGTCCCAGGTGTGCTCTGTGTCCCAGGTGTGCTGTGTGTCCCAGGTGAGCTGTGTGTCCCAGGTGAGCTCTGTGTCCCAGGTGTGCTCTGTGTCCCAGGTGAGCTCTGTGTCCCAGGTGTGCTGTGTGTCCCAGGTGAGCTCTGTGTCCCAGGTGTGCTCTGTGTCCCAGGTGTGCTGTGTGTCCCAGGTGTGCTGTGTGTCCCAGGTGAGCTCTGTGTCCCAGGTGTGCTGTGTGTCCCAGGTGTGCTCTGTGTCCCAGGTGTGCTGTGTGTCCCAGGTGAGCTCTGTGTCCCAGGTGTGCTGTGTGTCCCAGGTGTGCTGGTAGCTCTGTGTCCCAGGTGTGCTGTGTGTCCCAGGTGTGCTGTGTCCCAGGTGTGCTGTGTGTCCCAGGTGAGCTCTGTGTCCCAGGTGTGCTGTGTGTCCCAGGTGAGCTCTGTGTCCCAGGTGTGCTGTGTCCCAGGTGTGCTGTCCCAGGTGTGCTGTGTGTCCCAGGTGAGCTCTGTGCCCCAGGTGTGCTCTGTGTCCCAGGTGTGCTGTGTGTCCCAGGTGTGCTCTGTGTCCCAGGTGAGCTGTGTCCCAGGTGAGCTCTGTCCCAGGTGTGCTGTGTGTCCCAGGTGAGCTCTGTGTCCCAGGTGAGCTCTGTGTCCCAGGTGAGCTCTGTGCCCCAGGTGCTGTCGTTGTGGTCCCAGGTGTTGTGCTGCTCTCAGGGAAGGTGTTGCTGGTGCCAGAGACCGTGCTGGTGGTCACAGGGACTGTTGTTTCAGGGATTGTGGTGCTGATCTCAGGTGTGCTGGTCCCAGGGAATGTTTTGGTGGTCCCAGAGCGGGTGGTGGTCACAGCACTGGTGAATTCAGGGACGGTCGTGGTGGTCTCAGGGGTGGCTGTGGTGGTCCCACGGAAGATGGGGGTGGTGTCAGGGTTTGTAGAAATGCTCTCAGGAGCGGTGCTGGACCCAGGGAACGTTGTCCCAGGCGTTGTGGTGGTGGCCCCAGAGCTTGTGGCCACCTCAGCAGGGACGCTGGTGGCCCCAGGACTGGTTGTGGTGGTCTCAGGAGCCGTGGCTGCCTCAGGGCTGGCGCTGCTGGTTCCAGGTGAGGTCCCAGGTGTGCTGGTGGTCCCAGGGATGGTGGGGGTGGTGCCAGGGTTTGTAGAAATGGTCTCGGGACTGGTGGTGTCCCCAGGGAATGTCGTGCTGGTCCTGTGGGGGGTGGTGGCCTCAGGAATAGCCATGGTGGTCTCAGGGCTGGTGGTCCCAGGGGCTGTGGTGGCCCCTGAGGCTGTGGGGGTCTCAGGGAAGCTGCTGGTCCCAGGTGCAGCCGTGGGCCAAGAGCTCATGGTGGCCCCAGGGCTGCCGGTGGTCCCAGAAATGTTTGTGGTGGTCCACAGGGTCACAGAGTCTGTCCCAGGGCTCAGGGTGGTCCCAGGGCTGCCGGCGGTGCTCCCAGGGCCAGTGGGGGTCTCAGGGATGGTCGTGGTGGTCCCAGGGGTCGTGTAGGTAGCCCCAGGGCTGGTGGGGGTGGTCCCTGGGCTCATGGTGGTCTCAGCACTGGGGCTGGGGGTCTCAGGGGTGAATTCAGGGCTGGTGGTCCCAGAGATTCTGGTGGTCAGAGCACTGATGGTGGTCCCAGGGCTCATGGTGGTCCCAGGGATGATGGGGGTCTCAGGTGTGCTGCTCATTCCAGGGGATGGTCAGGGGTGGCCAGTGCATTGCTGGTGGTCCCAGCACTGGGGCTGGTGGTCCCCAGGGGCTGTGCTGGATTCACGGCTGGTGGTCCCAGGATGGCTGAGGGTGCCCACGCACTGGTGGCAACCTCAGGGGTGGGCGTGGAGCTCCCAGAGGAGTGGTGGTCTCAGGACTGGTGGTCCCAGGGTGCTGCTGATTCCAGGGTGGGGGTCTCAGGGGTGGCCAGTGCACTGCTGGTGGTCCCGGGGCTGTGGTGAATTCAGGGCTGGTGGTCCCAGGGGCTGTGGTGGTCCCAGCACTGCTGGTGGTCCCAGGGCTGGTTGAGGTCGCCCACACGCGCTGGTGGCCTCAGGGGTGGCTGGGGTGGTCCCAGGATTGTGGTGCTGGTCCCAGAGCTGGCAATGGTCTCAGGGCTGGTGGTCCCAGGGGTGGCTGTGCTGGTCCAAAGGGTCACAGAGTCTGTCCCAGGGCTCAGGGTGGTCCCAGGGCTGGGGCTGGTGGTCCCTGAGGGAGTGGTGGTCTCAGAGATGATGGGGGTCTCAGGTGTGCTGCTGATTCCAGGGGTGGGGGTCTCAGGGGTGCTCAGGGTGGTCCCAGGGGTCATGTAGGTGGCCCCAGCACTGGTGGGGTGGTCCCAGGGCCAGTGGGGTCTCAGGGGTGGTTGTGGTGGGCAGTGCATTGCTGGTGGTCCCAGCACTGGGGCTGGTGGTCTCAGTGGTGAATTCAGGGCTGGTGGTCCCAGAGATTGCGGTGGTCCCAGCACTGCTGGTGGTCCCAGGGGCTGGTTGAGGTCGCCCACACGCCGCTGGTGGCTTCAGGTGGCTGGGGTGGTCCCAGGGATTGTGGTGCTGGTCCCAGAGCTGGCAATGGTCTCAGGGCTGCTGGAAGTCCCAGGGGTGGGGCTGGTGGTCTCAGTGGTCAGTTCAGGGCTGGTGGTCGCCGAGATTGTGGTGGTCAGAGCACTGCTGGTGGTCCCAGGGGCTGTGCTGGTCCAAAGGGTCACAGAGTCTGTCCCAGGGCTCACGGTGGTCCCACGGCTCACGGTGGTCCCAGGGCTGTGGGGGTCTCAGGGGCTGTGCTGGTGCCAGGGCTGGGCCTGAGCCAGGGCTGGTGGGGTCCCAGCGCTGATCCCTGGGGCTGGGGGTCTCAGAACTGGGGATGGTGGCCAGAGCACGGCTGGTGGCCCCAGGGCTGGTTGTGGTGGTCCCAGGGCCAGTGGTGGTCCCAGGGTGCTGCTCATTCCAGGGCTGGGGGGTCTCAGGGGTGGTCGTGGTCGTCAGTGCACTGCTGGTGGTCCCAGCACTGGGGCTGGGGGTCTCAGTGGTGAATTCAGGGCTGGTGGTCCCAGGGGTGGCTGTGGTGGTCCAAAGGGTCACAGAGTCTGTCCCAGGGCTCAGGGTGGTCCCAGGGCTCCGGTGGTGCTCCCCAGGGGTGGGGGTCTCGGGGATGGTCGTGGTGGTCCCTGGGGTCGTGTAGGTAGCCCCAGGACTGGTGGGGTGGTCCCTGGGCTCATGGTGGTCTCAGCACTGGGGCTGGGGGTCTCAGGGGTGGATTCAGGGCTGGTGGTCCCAGGGATGGCTGAGGGTGCCCTCGCACTGGTGGCAGCTGCAGGGGTGGGCGTGGAGGCCCCAGAGGGAGTGGTGGTCTCAGGACTGGTGGTCCCAGGGCCAGTGCTGGTCACAGGGATGGTGCTCATTCTCGGGGTGGGGGTCTCAGGAGGGCCAGTGCACTGCTGGTTGTCCCAGGGTTGGGGCTGGTGGTCTCACTGGTCAGTTCAGGGCTGGTGGTCCCAGAGATTGTGGTGGTCAGAGCACTGATGGTGGTCCCAGGGGTGGTGCTGGTGGTCCCGGGGCTGTGCTGTATTCAGGGCTGGTGGTCCCAGGGCCAGTGGTGGTCACAGGGATGATGGGGGTCCCAGGGTGCTACTCATTCCAGGGGTGGGGGTCTCAGGGCTGGTCAGGGTGGTCCCAGCACTGGTGGGGGTGGTCCCTGGGCTTGTGCTGGTCCCAGGCATGGACGTGGTGGCCGATGCATTGCTGGTGGTCCCTGCACTGGTGCTGGTGGTCCCAGGAATGATTGTGGTGGTCCCAGGGGTGGCTGTGCTGGTCCAAAGGGTCACAGAGTCTGTCCCAGAGCTCATGGTGGTCCCAGCACTGCTGGTGGTCCCAGGGATTGTTGAGGGTGCCCACGCACTGGTGGGGTCTCAGGTGTACTGCTCATTCCAAGGGTGGTCAGTGCATTGCTGGTGGTCCCGGGGCTGTGCTGTATTCAGGGCTGGTGGTCCCCGAGACTGTGGTGGTCAGAGCACTGGGGTGGTCCCAGCACTGGGTCTGGTGGTCTCAGTGGTGAATTCAGGGCTGGTGGTCCCAGGGGTGGCTGTGCTGGGGGTCCCAGGGGTCGTGTAGGTGGCCCCAGCGCTGGGGCTGCTGGTCTCAGTGGTCAGTTCAGGGCTGGTGGTCCCCGAGACTGTGGTGGTCCCAGCACTGCTGGTGGTCCCAGGGATGGCTGAGGGTGCCCACGCACTGGTGGCAGCCTCAGGGGTGGGCGTGGTGGTCCCAGAGGGAGTGGTGGTCTCAGGACTGGTGGTCCCAGGGCCAGTGGTAGTCACAGGGTGCTGCTCATTCCAGGGGTGGGGGTCTCAGGAGTGGCCAGTACATTGCTGGTGGTCTCAGGACTGGTGGTCCCGGGGGTGGCTGTGCTGGTCCAAAGGGTCACAGAGTCTGTCCCAGGGCTCACGGTGGTCCCAGGACTGGGGCTGGTGGTCCCTGAGGAGCTGCTGGAACCCGGGATGATGGTGGTCCCAGGGCCAGTGCTCATTCCAGGGGTGGGGGTCTCAGGGGTGCTCGTGGTGGCCAGGGCACTGCTGGTGGTCCCAGGGATTGTTGTGGTGGTCCCAGGGTGCTGCTCATTCCAGGGGTGGGGGTCTCAGGGTGGTCAGGGTGGTCCCAGCACTGGTGGGGGTGGTCCCTGGGCTTGTGCTGGTCCCAGGCATGGAAGTGGTGGCCAATGCATTGCTGGTGGTCCCAGCACTGGTGCTGGTGGTCCCAGGAATGATTGTGGTGGTCCCAGGGGTGGCTGTGCTGGTCCAAAGGGTCACAGAGTCTGTCCCAGGGCCAGCGGTGGTCCCAGGGCTGGGGCTGGTGGTCCTGGGGGCTGTGCTGGGGTCCCAGGGATTGTTGTGGTGGTCCCAGGGCCAGTGCTGGTCTCAGGGATGGTGCTGCTGATTCCAGGGGTGGGGGTCTCAGGGGTGCTCGTGGTGGCCAGGGCACTGCTGGTGGTCCCAGGGATTGTTGTGGTGGTCCCAGGGGTGCTGCTGATTCCAGGGTGGGGGTCTCTGAGGTGCTTGTGGTGGTCCCCAGAGGGCGTGGTGGTCTCAGGACTGGTGGTCCCAGGGCTGCTGGTGCTGGTCCCAGGGCCAGTGGGGGTCTCAGGGGTGGTCGTGGTGGTCAGTGCACTGCTGGTGGTCTCAGCACTGGGGCTGGGGGTCTCAGTGGTGAATTCAGGGCTGGTGGTCCCCGAGGCTGCGGTGGTCAGAGCACTGATGGTGGTCCCAGGGCCAGTGCTGATTCCAGGGGTGGGGGTCTCAGGATTGGTCGTGGTGCTCAGAGCACTGCTGGTGGTCCCAGGGCTGGGGCTGGTGGTCCTGGGGGCTGTGCTGGATTCAGGGCTGGTGGTCCCAGGGATTGTAGGTGGTCAGAGCACTGATGGTGGTCCCAGGGATGGTTGTGGTGGTCCCAGGGCCAGGGGTGGTCCCAGGGGTGCGGCTCATTCCAGGGGTGGGGGTCTCCGGGGTGGTCGTGGTGGCCAGGGCACTGCTGGTGGTCCCAGCACTCGGGTTGGTGGTCCCAGAGGCGGTGCTGGTGGTCCCAGGGTTGGCTGTGAGGGTCCCAGGGGCTGTGCTGGGGGTCCCAGGGGTCGTGTAGGTGGTCCCAGCACTGGGGCTGGGGGTCTCAGTGGTCAGTTCAGGGCTGGTGGTGCCCAAGGCCGCGGTGGTCCCAGCACTGATGGTGGTCCCAGGAATGATTGTGGTGGTCCCAGGGGTGGCTGTGCTGGTCCAAAGGGTCACCGAGTCTGTCCCAGGGCCAGCGGTGGTCCCAGCACTGGGGCTGGTGGTCTCAGTGGTGAATTCAGGGCTGCTGGTCCCAGGGGCGGTGCTGGGGGTCCCAGGGGCGGTGCTGGGGGTCCCAGGGGCGGTGCTGGGGAGTCCCTGGGGCGGTGCTGGGGGTCTCTGTGCTCACAGAGCTCGTGGCTGCCTCGTGGCTGGTCCTGGTCCCAGGGGTCGTGTAGGTGGTCCCAGCACTGGGGCTGGTGGTCTCAGTGGTCAGTTCAGGGCTGGTGGTCCCAGAGATTGTGGTGCTCAGAGCACCGATGGTGGTTCCAGGGCTGCTGGTGGTCGCAGGGGTGGTGCTGGTGGTCCAAAGGGTCACAGAGTCTGTCCCAGGGCTCATGGTGGTCCCAGGGATGATGGGGGTCTCAGGTGTGCTGCTCATTCCAGGCGTGGTCAGGGTGGCCAGTGCATTGCTGGTGGTCCCAGGGGCTGTGCTGTATTCCAGGCTGGTGGTCCCCGAGATTGTGGTGGCCAGAGCACGGCTGGTGGTCCCAGGGCTGGGGCTGGTGATCCCAGGGGTGGTGCTGGGGTCCCAGGGCTGTGGTGGTCCCAGGGCCGTGTAGGTCGTCCCAGGGCTGGGGCTGGTGGTCCCTGAGGAGCTGCTGGTCCCAGGGGTGGTTGTGGTCCCAGGTGCGGTGCTGATTCCAGGGTGGGGTCTCAGGGTGGGCATGCTGGCCAGTGCACTGCTGGTGGTCCCAGGGCTGAGGCTGGTGGTCCAAGGGTGAATTCAGGGCTGGTGGTCCCAGAGACTGCGGTGGTCAGAGCACTGATGGTGGTCCCAGGGCTGGCAGGAGAGACCCCAGGGCTGCTGCTGGTCCCAGGGCTGGTGGTCCCAGGGATGATGGGGGTCCCAGGTGCGGTGCTGATTCCAGGGTGGGGGTCTCAGGGGTGCTCACGGTGGTCCCGAGGATCGTGGGTGGCCCCAGAGCTGGTGGGGTGGTCCCAGGGCCAGCGGTGCTCACAGGGACTGTGGAGGATTTCTCGAGGGTTGGGGTGGAGGCCCCAGGGCTGGTGGGGGTCTCAGGGGTGGTCGTGGTGGGCAGAGCACTGCTGGTGGTCCCAGGGCTGCTGGTGGTCCCAGGGGCGGTGCTGGTGGTCCCGGGGCTGTGCTGGATTCAGGCTGCTGGTCCCAGAGATTGTGGTGCTCAGAGCACTGATGGTGGTCCCAGGGATTGTTGTGGTGGTCCCAGGGCCAGGGGTGGTCCCAGGAGTGCTGCTCATTCCAGGGGTGGGGGTCTCCGGGGTGCTTGTGGTGGTCCCAGAGGGCGTGGTGGTCTCAGGACTGGTGGTCCCAGAGCTGCTGGTGCTGGTCCCAGGGCCAGTGGGGGTCTCAGGGGTGGTCGTGGTGGTCAGTGCATTGCTGGTGGTCTCAGCACTGGGGCTGGGGGTCTCAGTGGTGAATTCAGGGCTGGTGGTCCCCGAGGCTGCGGTGGTCAGAGCACTGATGGTGGTCCCAGGGCCAGTGCTGATTCCAGGGGTGGGGGTCTCAGGATTGGTCGTGGTGCTCAGAGCACTGCTGGTGGTCCCAGGGCTGGGGCTGGTGGTCCCGGGGCTGTGCTGGATTCAGGGCTGCTGGTCCCAGAGATTGTGGTGGGCAGAGCACTGCTGGTGGTCTCAGGGATTTTTGTGGTGGTCCCAGGGCCAGTGGTGGTCCCAGGGGTGCTGCTCATTCCCGGGGTGGGGGTCTCAGGGGTGGTCGTGGTGGGCAGTGCACTGCTGGTGGTCCCAGCACTGGGGCTGGTGGTCCCAGGGGCTGTGGTGAATTCAGGGCTGGTGGTCCCAGGGGTCGTGTAGGTGGTCCCAGCACTGGGGCTGGTGGTCTCAGTGGTGAATTCAGGGCTGGTGGTCCCCGAGGCTGTGGTGCTCAGAGCACTGATGGTGGTCCCAGGGATGGTTGTGGTGGTCCCAGGGCCACGGGTGGTCCCAGGGTGCTGCTCATTCCAGGGGTGGGGTCTCAGGGCTGGTCAGGGTGGTCCCAGCACTGGTGGGGGTGGTCCCTGGGCTTGTGCTGGTCCCAGGCATGGACGTGGTGGCCAATGCATTGCTGGTGGTCCCAGCACTGGTGCTGGTGGTCCCAGGAATGACTGTGGTGGTCCCAGGGGTGGCTGTGCTGGCCCAAAGGGTCACAGAGTCTGTCCCAGGGCCAGCGGTGGTCCCAGGTGTGGTTCTGATTTCAGGGGTGGGGGTCTCGGGAATGATCGTGGTGGTCAGAGCACTGCTGGTGGTCCCAGGGCTGGGGTTGGTGGTCTCAGAGGTGAATTCAGGGCTGGTGGTCCCAGGGCTGGCAGGAGAGGCCCCAGGGCTTGTGCTGCTGGTCCCAGGAATGACTGTGGTGGTCCAAAGGGTCACAGAGTCTGTCCCAGTGCTCATGGTGGTCCCAGGGATGATGGGGGTCTCAGGTGTGCTGCTCATTCCAGGGGTGGTCTGGGTGGCCAGTGCATTGCTGGTGGTCCCAGCACTGGTGGGGCTGGTGGTCCCAGGGCTCATGGTGGTCCCAGGGCTCATGGTGGTCCCAGGGCTGGTGCTGGTGGTCCCGGGGGCTGTGCTGTATTCAGGGCTGGTGGTCCCAGAGATTGTGGTGCTCAGAGCACTGCTGGTGGTCCCAGGAATTGTTGAGGTTGCCCTCGCACTGGTGCTGGCCCCAGGGCTCATGGTGGTCCCAGGGCCAGTGCTGGTCCCAGGGGTGCTGCTGATTCCAGGGGTGGGGGTCTCAGGGGTGCTCAGGGTGGTCCCAGGGGTCGTGTAGGTGGCCCCAGAGCTGGTGGTGCTGGTACCAGGTCTCATGGTGGTCTCAGGGGTGGTCGTGGTGGCCAGGGCACTGCTGGTGGTCCCAGGGCTGGCAGGAGAGGTCCCAGGGCTGCTGGTGGTCCCAGGAATGATTGTGGTGGTCCCAGGGGTGGCTGTGCTGGTCCAAAAGGTCACAGAGTCTGTCCCAGGGCTCACGGTGGTCCCAGGACTGGGGCTGGTGGTCCCTGAGGAGCTGCTGGAACCCGGGATGATGGTGGTCACAGGGCCATTGCTCATTCCAGGGGTGGGGGTCTCAGGGATGGTCGTGGTGGTCCCAGGACTGTTGGGGGTGGTCCCTGGGCTCATGGTGGTCTCAGAACTGGGGCTGGGGGTCTCAGGGGTGAATTCAGGGCTGGTGGTCCCAGAGATTGTGGTGGTCAGAGCACTGATGGTGGTTCCAGGGCTGCTGGTGGTCGCAGGGGTGGTGCTGGTGGTCCAAAGGGTCACAGAGTCTGTCCCAGAGCTCATGGTGGTCCCAGGGATGACGGGGGTCTCAGTGTGCTGCTCATTCCAGGGTTTGTGCTGGTCACAGTGCTCATGGTGGTCCCAGGTGGTGCTGATTCCAGGGTGGGGTCTCAGGATTGTGGTGGCCAGAGCACTGCTGGTGGTCCCAGCACTGGGGCTGGTGGTCTCAGTGGTGAATTCAGGGCTGGTGGTCCCAGGGGTGGTGCTGGGGGTCCCAGAGGCTGTGCTGGGGTCCCAGGGGTGGTGCTGGGGGTCCCAGGGCTGTGCTGGTGGTCCCAGGGGCGTGCTGGGGGTCCCAGGGCCGGTGCTGGTGGTCCCAGGGCCGGTGCTGGTGGTCCCAGGAGGTGCTGGTGGTCCCTGGGGCGGTGCTGGTGGTCCCAGGGGAGGTGCTGGGGGTCCCAGGGGAGGTGCTGGGGGTCCCAGGGCGGTGCTGGGGGTCTCTGTGCTCACAGAGCTCGTGGCTGCCTCAGTGGCTGGTCCTGGTCCCAGGGGTCGTGTAGGTGGTCCCAGCACTGGGACTGGGGGTCTCAGTGGTCAGTTCAGGGCTGGTGGTCCCCAGAGATTGTGGTGGTCAGAGCACCGATGGTGGTCCCAGGGCTGGGGCTGGTGGTCCCTGAGGGGCTGCTGGTCCCAGGGATGGTGGGAGTCCCAGGTGCGGTGCTGATTCCAGGGGTGGGGGTCTCAGGGTGCTCAGGGTGGTCCCGGGATCGTGTGGGTGGCCCCAGAGCTGGTGGGGTGGTCCCAGGGCCAGCGGTGCTCACAGGGACTGTGGAGGATTTCGAGGGTTGTGGTGCTGGCCCCAGGGCTGGTGGGGGTCTCAGGGGTGCTCGTGGTGGGCAGTGCACTGCTGGTGGTCCCAGGGCTGGGGCTGGTGGTCCCAGGGGCTGTGCTGGATTCAGGGCTGGTGGTCCCAGAGATTGTGGTGGTCCCAGCACTGATGGTGGTCTCAGGGATTTTTGTGGTGGTCCCAGGGCCAGTGGTGGTCCCAGGGGTGCTGCTGATTCCAGGGGTGGGGGTCTCCGGGGTGCTTGTGGTGGTCCCAGAGGGCGTGGTGGTCTCAGGACTGGTGGTCCCAGAGCTGCTGGTGCTGGTCCCAGGGCCAGTGGGGGTCTCAGGGGTGGTCGTGGTGGTCAGTGCACTGCTGGTGGTCTCAGCACTGGGGCTGGGGGTCTCAGTGGTGAATTCAGGGCTGGTGGTCCCCGAGGCTGCGGTGGTCAGAGCACTGATGGTGGTCCCAGGGCCAGTGGTGGTCCCAGGGGTGCTGCTCATTCCCGGGGTGGGGGTCTCAGGGGTGGTTGTGGTGGTCAGTGCACTGCTGGTGGTCCCAGCACTGGGGCTGGTGGTCTCAGTGGTGAATTCAGGGCTGGTGGTCCCCGAGACTGTGGTGGCCAGGGCACTGCTGGTGGTCCCAGGGGTGGCTGTGCTGGTCCAAAGGGTCACAGAGTCTGTCCCAGGGCTCATGGTGGTCCCAGGGCCAGTGCTGGTCCCAGGTGTGGTGCTCATTCCAAGGGTGGGGGTCTCAGGGCTGGTGGTCCCAGTGGTTGTGCTAGCCCCAGAGGAGCTGGGGGTCTCAGGACCGGTGGGAGTCTCAGGACTGGTGGGAGTCTCAGGGCTGGTGGCCCCAGGGAAGGTTGTGCTAGCCCAGGAGGAGCTGGGGGTCTCAGGGCTGGTGGGGGTCTCAGGGCTGGTGGTCCCAGTGAAGGTGGTGCTAGCCCAGGAGGAGCTGGGGGTCTCAGGGCTGGTGGTGGTCCAAAGTTCTGGGCTGGTGGTCTCAAGGCTGCTGGTGGTCTCAGGGTCAGGGCTGGTGGTCTCAGGGTCAGGGCTGGTGGTCCAAAGCTCTGGGCTGGTGGTCTCAGGGTCAGGGCTGGTGGTCTCAAGCTCTGGGCTGGTGGTCTCAGGGTTGCTGGTGGTCTCAGGGCTGCTGGTGGTCCAAAAGTCAATGCTGGTGGTCTCAGGGCTGCTGGTGGGCCAAAGCTCTGGGCTGGTGGTCTCAGGGTCAGGGCTGGTGGTCCAGTAAAAGCTCTGGGCTGGTGGGTTGCTGGTGGTCTCAGGGTCAGGGCTGGTGGTCCAAAGCTCTGGGCTGGTGGTCTCAGGGTCAGGGCTGGTGGTCTCAGGGTCTGGCCAGGGCCAAAGCTCTGGGCTGGTGGTCTCAGGGCTGCTGGTGGTCTCAGGGCTGCTGCTGGTCCCACGGGTGGTGATCCTGTGTGTAGTGCTGGTGGTCTTAGGTGTGCTGGTGGTCTTAGGTGTGGTGCTGGTGGTCTTAGGTGTGCTGGTGGTCGCACGGGTGGTGCTGGTGGTCCTAGGTGTGGTGGTGGTCTTAGGTGTGCTGGTGGTCTTAGGTGTGCTGGTGGTGGTCCCAGGTGTGCTGGTGGTCGCACGGGTGGTGCCGGTGGTCCCCAGGTGTGGTGGTGGTCCCATGAGTGGTGCCGCTGGTGGTCCCGCTCTCATTTTCGGTTGCCCCAGGCTCTGCTCTGTTTCCTGCCCCTTCTGCCCCTTTTACCTCCACGCCCCCACGGGGCGCCCCTCCCTCCCCTGCCCCATCCCCTCCCTCCCCCACAATTTCGGGATCCCCGTGCTCGGGGTCCCCGGTGCCTATTTTGGGGGTCCCCGGCGCCCGCCGCTGTCTCGGGGCCAGCTCTCCGCGTGCCCAGCTCGCCGCTCCCGCTGTCCAGGCGGATTTTCGGATCGCGCTCCGCACCTGCGGGAAAGGTTCGGATGCAGCGCAACCGCCCGGAGCGACTCCGGCCGCCGTTAGGGGGTCGCCTCCTCCGTTCTGGGGTCGTCTCCTCCGTCCTGGGGTCGCCCCCTCCCTTCGGGGGTCGTCCCCTCCGTTCTGGGGTCGTCCCTTCAATTCTGGGGTCGCCTCCTCAGTTTTGGGTCGCCCTCCATCCCAGTCGTCCCTCCACCCCGGGAGTCGCTCCCTGGGGCCTTTGGGCCCTCCATTCCGAGGTCGCCCCCTCCATTCGGGGGGTCGCCCCTGGATTCTGAGGTCGCCCCTCCATTCTGGGGCCGCCCCCTCAATTTTGGGGTCGCCCTCTCCATTCCGGGGTCTCCCCCTCATTCTGAGGTCGCCTCCTCACTTTTGGGGTCGCCTCCTCTATTCTGGGATCGCCCCCTCGGTTCTGGGGTCGCCCCCTCCATTCCGGGATCGCCTCCTCAATTTTGGGGTCACCTCCTCGGTTTTGGGGTCGCCCCCTCCATTCTGAAGTCGCCACCTCGATTCTGAGGTCGCCTCCTCAATTTTGGGGTCGCCCCATCCATCCTGGGGCCGCCTCCTCAATTTTGGGGTCGCCCTCTCAATTCTGGGGTCGCCTCCTCAATTTTGGGGTCGCCCCCTCCATTCCGGGGTCTCCCTCTCCATTCTGGGGCCGCCTCCTCAATTTTGGGGTCGCCACCTCGATTCTGAGGTCGCTCCCTCCATTCTGAGGTCGCCTCCTCAATTCGGGGTCACCCCTCCGTTCCGGGGTCGCCTCCTCCATCCTGAGGTCGCCCCCTCCATCCTGAGGTCGCCTCCTCAATTTTGGGGTCGCCCCCTCCATCCTGAGGTCGCCCCTCCATTCTGGGGTCGCTCCCCTCCATCCTGGGGCCACCTCCTCAATTTTGGGGTCGCCCCCTCCATTCGGGGTCTCCCTCTCCATTCTGGGGCCGCCTCCTCAATTTTGGGGTCGCCACCTCGATTCTGAGGTTCATTCCTCCATCCTGAGGTCGCCCCTCCATCCTGAGGCCACCTCCTCAATTTTGAGGTCACCCCTCCATCCTGGGATCCCCCCTCCATTCTGGGATCGCCCCCTCCATCCGGGGGTCGCCCCCTCCCCGGGGTGACCCCAGTGTCCCCCCGCCGCCTTTCCCGCACTTCCCCGCGTGCCGCAGGTGCCGCTGTCCGCCCGCCCCGCCCTCGCCGCCCGTTATCGATCCCAGGTGGCCCGTTATCGATCCCAGGTGGCCCGTTATCGATCCCAGGTGACCCGTTATCGATCCCAGGTGGCCCCTTATCGATCCCAGGTAGCCCGTTATCAATTTTTATCTCCTCCTTATCGGCTCCGCTCTCCTCCCTCGCTCCTCGCTGCTCCTTCCTCGCCCGGACTTGGCCCCCGCTCGCCTTTGCCCCTTCTCTTCCCGCAGCTCCCGGTTTCGTTTCCCGCACGGGACTCGCCCCCGTGGCTCCCGCGGCACGTGCCCAGGTGAGCCCGCGCCCAGGTGAGCGCGCTCAGGTGAGCCCGCGCCCAGGTAAATGCCCAGGTGAGTGCCCGGGGCGCCGCCGCACCTGCCCGAGCTGCCTCGGGGACAGTTTGTCCTCGCCCCAAATCGAGCTTTGCCCCTTCCCTCGTTAAAAAAAAATAAATTCCCTTCTGGGAAATTTCTGGCTTTGAAAAAAATGGAAAAAAACAAACCACCACCAAAAAAAAAAAAAACCACAAAAACACCACAAAAAACCCCAAAAAACCAAAAATAATAACAAAAAAAAATTTAAAGCCCCAGAGAATTAACAAAAATAACTCCTAAAAAACGCCCCTCCAAAAAAAAATCCTCGCTGCCTCCGGATCTGAATTCCCCGCAGGTTCCGCCCGATGGATTCCCGCCGTAATTAACCCGTAATTAGCCGCTGTGCCGCAATTAGCGCGGGCTCTTAATGAGGTTTCCCGGCACCGGCGCTGCCCCCGCTGGGACTGAGGAGGAGGAGGGGAGGGAAAATGGGGAGGGGAAAATTGGGGAGGGGAAATTGGGAGGGGCTCTGCGGCACCGGGGCGGGGCGGGGGTCCGGATTCGTCCTGGGGACCCCAAAAATCCCCGTGGAGACCCCAAAAATCCCCGTGGACCCCAAAAAATCCCCATGGACCCCAAAAATCTCCATGGACCCCCAACCCATCTTCATGGACCCTGAGCCATTCCCAGGGACCCCAGACCCATTTCCAGAGACCCCAGACCCATTTCCAGAGACCCCAGACCCATTCCCTGGCACCCTAAACCCATTCCCATGGACCCCAGACCCATTGCCATGAATCCCTGATCCTTTTCCAGGGACCCCAGACCCATTCCCAGAGACCCCAGACCCATTCCCACGAGTCCCTGATCCATCCCCATGTACCCCAGACCCATTCCCATGAATTTCTGACCCATTCCCATGACCCCAGACCCACTTCCATGAATCCTTGACCCTTTTCCATGGACCCCAGCCCCATTCCCATGGACCCCAGCCCCATTCCCATGGATCCCTCCATTCCCACGAGTCCCTGACCTGTTCCCAGAGACCCCAGACCCATCCCCATGTACCCCAGACCCATTCCCACGAATTCCTGACCCATTCCCATGGACCCCAGACCCATTTCCATAAATCCCTGATCCTTTTCCAGGGACCCCAGACCCATTCCCATGAATCCCTCCATTCCCACGAGTCCCTGACCCATTCCCAGGGACCCCAGACCCATTCCCATGGACTCTACACCCATTCCCATGGACCCCAGACCCATTCCTATAGAATCCTCGTCCATTCCCATAAAGCCCAGACCCATTCCCGTGGATCCCTCCATTCCCACGAGTCTCTGACCCATTCCCATGGACCCCAGACCCAGTTCCATGAATTTCTGACCCATTCCCATGGACCCCAGACCCAGTTCCATGAATCCTTGACCCTTTCCATGGACCCCTGACCCATTCCATGGACCCCAGACCCATTTCCATAAATCCCTGATCCTTTTCCATGGACCCCTGACCCATTCCCACGGACTCCAGACCCATTCCCATAAACACCAGACTCATTCCCATGGCCCCAGACCCATCCCCATGTACCCCAGACCCATTTCCATGAATTTCTGACCCATTCCCATTGACCCCAGACCCAGTTCCATGAATCCTTGACCCTTTTCCATGGACCCCAGCCCCATTCCCATGGACCCCAGACTCATTCCCATGGATCCCTCCATTCCCACGAGTCCCTGACCCATTCCCATGAATACCTGACCCATTCTCATGGACCCCAGACCCATTTCCATGAATTCCTGACCCATTCCCATGGACCCCAGACCCTTTTCCATGAATCTCTGACCCGTTCCCATGGACCCCAGACCCACTCTCATGTACCCATGACCCATCCCCATGGATCCCTCCATTCCCACGAGTCCCTGACCTGTTCCCAGAGACCCCAGACCCATTCCCGTGGACCCCAGACCCATTCCCATGGATCCCTCCATTCCCACGAGTCTCTGACCCATTCCCATGGACCCCAGACCCAGTTCTATGAATCCTTGACCCTTTTCCATGTACCCCAGACCCATTCTCATGGACCCCAGACTCATTCCCATGGATCCCTCCATTCCCACGAGTCCCTGACCCATTCCCGTGAATACCTGACCCATTCTCATGGACCCCAGACCCATTCCCAGTGACCCCAGACCCATTCCCATGGAATCCCGGTCCATTCCCAGGGACCCCAGACCCATTCCTATGGAATCCTGGTCCATTCCCAGGGACCCCAGACCCATCGCCATGTACCCCAGACCCATTTCCATAAATCCCTGATCCTTTTCCAGGGACCCCAGACCCATTCCCATGAATCCCTCCATTCCCACGAGTCCCTGACCCATTCCCAGGGACCCCAGACCCATTCCCATGGACTCTACACCCATTCCCATGGACCCCAGACCCATTCCTATAGAATCCTCGTCCATTCCCATAAAGCCCAGACCCATTCCCGTGGACCCCAGACCCATTCCCATGGATCCTCCATTCCCACGAAGTCTCTGACCCATTCCCATGGACCCCAGACCCAGTTCCATGAATCCTTGACCCTTTTCCATGTACCCCAGACCCATTCCCGTGGACCCCAGACTCATTCCCATGGATCCCTCCATTCCCACGAGTCTCTGACCCATTCCCGTGAATACCTGACCCATTCTCATGGACCCCAGACCCATTCCCAGTGACCCCAGACCCATTCCCATGGAATCCCGGTCCATTCCATGGACCCCAGACCCATTCCTATGGAATCCTGGTCCATTCCCATAAAGCCCAGACCCATTTCCATGAATTCCTGGTCCATTCCCAGGGACCCCAGACCCATTCCTATGGACCTCAGACCCATTCCCATGGTTCCCAGGGACCCCCAACTCCTTTTGCACAAACCCCAGACCCACTCCCATGAATTCCTCCATTCCCAGAGTCCCAGACCCATTCCTGTGGACCCCAGACCCATTCCCGTGGACCTCAGACTCATTCCCACGGACCCCAGACCCATTCCTATGGAATCCTCGTCCATTCCCAGGGACCCCAGACCCATTCCGTGGACCCCAGACCCATTCCCATGGACTCTACACCCATTCCCATGGACCCCAGACCCATTCCTATGGAATCCTCGTCCATTCCCATGGACTCTACACCCATTCCCATGGACCCCAGACCCATTTCCCATAAACCATGGGCCCCTTTCCCATTCACCCCACAGTGGGATGAGGCCTCAGAGAGGAGGATTTTCCCCAGAAGCGGAGATGATGCGGGCGCAGCCGCCCTTCCCCAGGGGATTCCTGCCGAAAATCCCCGCAGCACACCATCCCCGCTCCCCCCAGAAACAAAAAAAAATAATAATTCCAAGGTAAAAAAAAAAAATCCCCTTCTCCGCCCTGCTCACCCGCGGATTCCCCCGTTCTTCCCTCGGGGATGAAGAGGAGAAGAAAGAAGTGGAGGTGGAAGATGGAAAGTTTCATTTTCCTCATCCCGGCTGCCGCGGCTCCGTGCCAGAGCGGGACTGCGCCCGGAGCCGCGGGAAAGGAACTTTGCCCCCGGGGCTGGGACAGGACCCAACCTCCCACCCCCGGCGCTGACGCGGCCGCGGGGTGACCACGGAGCCCCCAGGACCCCCCGTGGCCCCGGGATGGCCGTGGGGACCCCCCGGCTGAGGGCTGGGCGGCCGCCGGTCACCGCGGAGCGACAGAACCGCAGCGGGACGAGCCTCAGGTGGCCAAACGCGACACCGCAACCCTTCCAAAATCCCCGCGGGGAAAATCAGGGACCCCCTGGGACGCCCCCCGCCCCTCGGGAGCGGCCCCGACCCCGGGACGCGCCCGTCCCCAGGTGCTCCCGCACACCTGGCGGGCGGGGACGGCGCCTTTTCCACCCAGAAAACAAACACTGATTTAATTTTATTTTTTTTTTCCTCCTGATGGGAGGGCTGGGAAGGGCGGGAATCGGAATTCCAGGGCGGAGGGAGGTCAGGTTTTATTGGGGCGGGGGTTCCGCCCCTGCTGTTTGGCCAAGGGGCGTTTTTGGGGTTTCTTCCTCCTCCGGGTTCGGGGTCGGTGCCGGTTCTGGACGGGTCGGTCGTGCCAGGCCACCCACGACCCCCAAAATCGCGACTGCGACCCCAAATTTCCAATCTCAACCCCCAAAACTCCAACCTTGAACCCCAAAATCCCGACTGCGACCCCAAATTTCCAATCTCAGCCCCCAAAACTCCGAGCCTGAACCCCAAATTTCCAATCTCAACCCCCAAAATTCCAATCTCGGCATTCAAATCCCCGATTTTATCATCCAAAATCCCTCGTGTGACCCCCGAACTTCAGCCACGATGTCAAAACTCCAAAACTCAACCCTGACCCCCAAAATTCCAACCTTGACCCCCAAAACTCTGACCTTGATCTCCAAAATTCCGATCTTGACCCCCAAATTTCCAGTCTCAACCCCCAAACTCCGAGCTTGAACCCCAAAATTCCAACCCTGATCTCCAAATCCCCAACTTTGACCCCCAAAACCTCAACCTTGACCCCCAAAATTCCAACCTTGAACCCAAAAATTCCAACCCTGACCCCCAAAATTCCAACCTTGGACCCCCAAAATTCCAACCCTGACCCCAAAATCCCAACCCTGACTCCCAGAATTCCAACCTTGATCTCCAAAATTCCAACTTTGACCCCCAAAACCTCAACCCTGAGCCCCCAAATTTCCAATCTCAACTCCCAAAACTCCGACCTTGATCCCTAAAATTCCAACCTTGAACCCCAAAATTCCAACCCTGACCCCAAAATTCCAACCTTGAACCCCCAAAATCCCCAACCTTGACCTCCAAATTTCCAACCTTGACCCCCAAAATTCCAACCCTGACCCCCAAAATCCCAACTCTGACTCCCAAAACTCCAACCTTGACCCCAAAATTCCAACCCTGACCCCCAAAACTTCAGCCTTGGCCCCGAAAATTCCAGCCCTGATCTCCAAAATTCCAACTGTGACCCCCAAATTTCCAATCTCAACCCCCAAAACTCCAACCTTGACCCCCAAAATTTCAACCTTGATCCCCAAAATCCCAACCCTGGCCCCCAAAACCTCAACCTAGACCAAAAAATTCCAACCTTGACCCCCAAAATTTCAACCTTGATCCCCAAAATTTCAACCTTGATCCCTAAATTTCCAACCTTGACCCCCAAAACCCCGATTTTGACCCCAAACCCCAAACCATGACCCCCCCAAACCCCCAGCCCCAAATCCTGACCCCAGAGGGATCATCAGCCCCTCCCCCCTCTTTTTGGGGGTCTCCCCAATTCCATCCCCCCTTTTCCGGCTGATTTTTCAGGAGATGAAATAAATTGGTTAATAAATATAATTTCTGTGGAGATGAGGATTTCCCCACCCCCCGACCCCGGGGTATCCTCTCCGAGGAGAAATCCCCCAAAAGTGGGAGGAGCTCTCCTCTCTCACAGAGGATCCCAACCCCGCCTTTTCCCCCCAAAAATGAGCGTTCCGAGGGTCTCGGGGGGCACCTTGGTCACCCCAAAAGTGGGGAGGGGTCACAGGGCTCCTGCTCCTTCTGCCAGCACCTGAAAAATGGGGAGGGGGCTGAGGGTTTGGGGTCGAAATTGGGGTTTTGGGGGTGGAAATGGGGTTTTGGGGTAAAATTGGGAATTTGGGGTCAAATTTGGGGGCTGGGGGTCGAAATTGGGGGTTTGGGGTCGAAATTGGGAGTTTGGGGTCGAAATTGGGGAGTTTGGGGTCGAAATTGGGGTTTTGGAGGTTGAAATTGGGGTTTGGGGTCGAAATTGGGAGTTTGGGGTCGAAATTGGGATTTTGAAGGTTGAAATTGGGGTTTTGGGGATCGAAATTGGGGGGTGGAGTCGAAATTGGGGGATTGGGGTCGAAATTGGGATTTTGGAGGTTGAAATTGGGAGTTTGGGGTCGAAATTGGGGGGATTGGGGTCGAAATTGGGATTTTGAAGGTTGAAATTGGGAGTTTGGGGGTCGAAATTGGGGGTTTGGGGTCGAAATTTGGGGGATTGGGGTTGAAATTGGGGGATTGGGGTCGAAATTGGGATTTTGGAGGTTGAAATTGGGGGTTTGGTGTCGAAATTGGGGAATTTGGGGTCAAATTTGGGGGCTGGGGTCGAAATTGGGAGTTTGGGGTCGAAATTGGGAGATTTAGGGTCAAAGTTGGGGGATTGGGTGTCGAAATTGGGAATTTGGGGTCACAGTTTGAGTTCTGGAGATCCAAAATCGGGATTTTGGGGACACAGTTTGGGTTCTGGAGATCTGAAATTGGGATTTTGAGATCCCAGTCGGGTTCTTGGGCATTTTGAGGCCACTGATCAAAATTTTGGGGTCACAGTTTGGATTTTGGAGATCCAAAATTGGGATTTTGGGGTCACAATTTGGGTTCTGGGGATCTGAAATTGGGATTTTGGGGTTGCAATTTTGGTTCTGGAGATACAAAATTGGGATTTTGGGGTCACATTTTGGGTTCTGGAGATCTGGAATTGGGATTTTGAGATCCCAGTCGGGTTCTTGGGCATTTTGAGGCCACTGATCAGAATTTTGGGGTCACAGTTTGGATTTTGGAGATCCAAAATTGGGATTTTGGGGTCACAATTTGGGTTCTGGGGATCTGAAATTGGGATTTTGGGGTCACAGTTTGAGTTTTGGAGATCCAAAATTGGGATTTTGGGGTCACATTTTGGGTTCTGGAGATCTGGAATCGGGATTTTGGGGTCACATTTTGGGTTCTGGAGATCTGAAATTGGGATTTTGGGGTCGCAATTTGGGTTCTGGAGATCCAAAATTGGGATTTTGAGATCCCAGTCGGGTTCTTGGGCATTTTGAGGCCACTGATCAGAATTCTGGGGTCACAATTTGGATTTTGGAGATCCGAAATTGGGATTTTGGGGTCACAGTTTGAGTTTTGGAGATCTGAAATTGGGATTTTGGGGTTGCAATTTTGGTTCTGGAGATACAAAATTGGGATTTTGGGGTCACAGTTTGAGTTTTGGAGATCCAAAATCGGGATTTTGGGGTCACAGTTTGGGTTCTGGAGATCTGAAATTGGGATTTCGAGGTCCCAGTCGGGTTCTTGGGCATTTTGAGGCCACTGATCAAAATTTTGGGTCACAGTTTGGGTTTTGGGGATCCGAAATTGGGATTTTGGGGTCACAGTTTGGGTTCTGGGGATCTGAAATTGGGATTTTGGGGTTGCAATTTTGGTTCTGGAGATACAAAATTGGGATTTTGGGGTCACAGTTTGAGTTTTGGAGATCCAAAATTGGGATTTTGGGGTCACATTTTGGGTTCTGGAGATCTGGAATCGGGATTTTGGGGCACAGTTTGGATTCTGGAGATCTGAAATTGAGATTTTGGGGTCACATTTTGGGTTCTGGGGATCTGAAATTGGGATTTTGAGATCCCAGTCGGGTTCTTGGGCATTCTGAGGCCACTGATCAAAATTTTGGGGTCACAGTTTGGATTTTGGAGATCCAAAATTGGGATTTTGGGGTCACAATTTGGGTTCTGGAGATCTGGAATCAGGATTTTGGGGTCACATTTTGGGTTCTGGAGATCTGGAATCGGGATTTTGGGGTCACAGTTTGGGTTCTGGAGATCTGAAATTGGGATTTTGAGATCCCAGTCGGGTTCTTGGGCATTCTGAGGCCACTGATCAGAATTTTGGGGTCACAGTTTGGGTTCTGGAGATCTGGAATCGGGATTTTGGGGTCCCAGTCGAGTTCTTGGGCATTCTGAGGCCACTGATCAGAATTTTGGGTCACAGTTTGGATTTTGGAGATCCAAAATTGGGATTTTGGGGTCACAATTTGGGTTCTGGAGATCTGAAATTGGGATTTCGAGATCCCAGTTGGGTTCTTGGGCATTCTGAGGCCACTGATCAGAATTTTGGGGTCACAGTTTGGGTTTTGGGGTGCAAACCGGTGCCCCAGATCACCCTTAGCCCCCCGAACCACACCCCCGTCACCCACCGACGCCGGCGGCTCCGCCACCTCCGAGCTGGGCTTGTAGGTGTTGTAGGGACCTGTGAGGAGGAGGGAGGAGAGGAGGAGGAGGAGGAGGAGGAGAGGGTGCTGGCGGCCCCGGGAGGGTTTTGGGGTTTCCTGATCCCGGGGCCGGTCTCACCTTTCCCGGCGCCGTTGACGTGGTAGATCCCGGCGGCGCTGGCGGCTGCGGCCCCGTCCGGCCACGACTCCTCGGCGCCGAGCTTGAGGGGGCTGGGGAGCGGCCAGAGAGGTCTCAGCCTTCCCACACCCCCTCCTCAAATCCGCCAAATTTCGGGTGCCCGGCCCACGGGAGCGCACAGGGGTGCTCTCACCTGGCGCCAGGTGATTTCCCGCGGCCCCGGGTGAGGCGCGCGGTGAGGACGATGCAGAGGACGAGGAGGATGAGGAGGGTCAGCCCCAGCCCCAGCCCCACGCCCAGGCCCAGCCCCAGTTTGCTGATGTGGGTCTGGCAGCGGCCGCCGGTCGAGAGGTACCGGGGCAGGTCCGGGCAGCTGGGGGAGGGGAGGGGTCATGGGAAGGGTCCTCAGCCCCTCCCGGGGTGGGACCCCCCAGAGAACCCCTGGGAATCACAGGAGCCTCCCCCAGAGGTCCATGGGCTGGGGTTGGGGGGTCGGGGTGGGGGGTGGTCAAGGGGTTTGGGGGTTAGAGTTGAGTTTGGGGTCAAGGTTGGGTCTGGAGGGCAGGAGTTGGAGTTGGGGGTCAAGAGTTGGGGTCAAGGATTGAGTTTAGGGGTCAAGAGTTGGGTGTTGGGGGCCAAGAGTTGAGTGTTGGGGGTCAAGGATCGAGTTTGAGAGTCAAGGGTTGAGTTTGAAGGTCAAGGGTTGGGTTTGGGGGTCAAGGGTTGGGTTTGGGGGTCAAGGGTTGGGTTTGGAGAGCAGGAGTTGGAGTTGGGGGTTGAGTGTCGGGCTCAAGGATTGGGTTTGCAGGTCAAGGGTGGAGTTTAGGGGTCAACAGTTGGGTGTTGGGGGTCATGAGTTGGCTTTGGGGGTCAAGAGTTGAGTTTGAGAGTCAAGGGTTGGGTTTGGGGGTCAAGGTTGGGTTTGGAGGGCAAGAGTTTGAGTTGGGGGTCGAGTGTTGAGTGTTGGGGCTCAAGGGTTGAGTTTGAGGGTCAAGGGTTGAGTTTGAAGGTCAAGGGTTGGGTTTGGGGGTCAAGATTTGGGTTTGGGGTCAAGGGTTGGGTTTGGGGGTCAAGGTTGGGGCGTGGCCGGTGCGCATGACCAGGGTGGGTGTGGCGGTGTGGGCGTGGCAGGTGTGGGCGTGGTCGGTATGGGCGTGGCCGGGATGGCCGTAAGAGGTGTGGGTGTGGCCGGGGATGGGCGTGGCCAGGGGTGGGCGTGGCAGGTGTGGGCATGGCCATGTATGGGTGTGGCCAGGGTGGGCGTGGCTGGCATAGGCGTGGTCGAGGATGGGCGTGGCAGATGTGGGCATGACCAGGGTGGGTGTGCCAGGTGTGGGGCGTGGTCGGTGTGGGCGTGGCCGGGACGGACGTTGCCGGGAAACGGGCGTGGGCAGTGTGGGGCGTGGCCGGGACGGGTATGGCTCGTGGGCGTAGCTGATGTGGGCGTGGCCAATGTGGGCGTGACCAGGGTGGGTGTGGCCGGTGACGGACGTGGGCAGTGTGGGCGTGGCAGATGTGGGGCGTGACCAGGGTGGGTATGGCTGGTGTGGGCGTGGCAGGGGATGAGGGCGTGGGCAGTGTGGGCGTGGCCGGGACGGGTATGGCTGGCGTGGGGCGTGGCCAGGACGGGTATGGCTGGCGTGGCGTGGCCAGGACAGGTATGGCTGGCGTGGGGCGTGGCCGGGGATGCATGGCGTGGCAGTGTGGGGCGTGGCCAGGACGGGTATGGCTGGCGTGGGGCGTGGCCAGGACGGGTATGGCTGGTGGGCGTGGCCGGGACGGGTATGGCTGGCGTGGGCGTGGCCGGGGATGGGCGTGGGCAGTGTGGGCGTGGCCAGGACGGGTATGGCTGGCGTGGGCGTGGCCAGGACGGGTATGGCTGGTGGGCGTGGCCGGGACGGGTATGGCTGGTGTGGGCGTGGCCAGGGATGGGCGTGGGCAGTGTGGGCGTGGCCGGGGACGGGCGTGGGCAGTGTGGGCGTGACCAGGGTGGGTATGGCTGGTGTGGCGTGGCCAGGGATGGGCGTGGGCAGTGGGGCGTGACCGGGGCCGGGCGTGGGCAGTGTGGGCGTGACCAGGGTGGGCGTGGCCAGGGATGGGCGTGGGCAGTGTGGGCGTGACCGGGGCCGGGCGTGGCAGTGTGGGCGTGTCCGGGGTGGGCGTGGCCGACTCACAAGCAGCGCGGGCCGTGGGCGGGTGACGCGGCAGAGCCCGCGGCCGCAGTCCAGGGCGCCGGGCACGTTGAGGGTGCAGTTGGTGACGCAGAGCAGCCCCGCGCCGTGCGCAGCGGAAGTAGAACCGGCTGAAGTTGGCGGGCGCGTGCCGCCGGCACAGCTCTGGACACGCCGAAATTCCGCTCAGGAGCCCCGCCCGTGCTGCCCCCAGGTGTGTCACCGGGTGTCCCCAGGTGTCCCCAGGTGTCTCCAGGTGTGTCCCCAGGTGTGGCCCCAGGTGTCCCCAGGTGAGCCCCAGGTGAGCCCCAGGTGTGTCACCAGGTGAGCCCCAGGTGTCCTCAGGTGTGTCACCAGGTGTCCCCAGGTGTGTCCCCAGGTGTGTCCTATGTGTGTCACCAGGTGAGCCCCAGGTGGCCCCAGGTGTGTCCCCAGGCAATCCCAGGTGTGTCCCCAGGTGTCCCCAGGTGTGTCCCCAGGTGTGTCCCCAGGTGTGTCCCCAGGCAATCCCAGGTGTGTCCCCAGGTGTCCCCAGGTGTCCCCAGGTGTGTCCCCAGTGTCCCCAGGTGTGTCCCCAGGTGTGTCACCAGGTGTCCCCAGGTGTGTCACCAGGTGTGTCCCCAGCTGTGTCCCCAGGTGTGTCCCCAGGTGTATCCTCAGGTGTATCCCCAGGTGTGTCACCAGGTGTCCCAGGTGTCTCCCCAGGTGTCCCCACTGTCCCCAGGTGTCCCCAGGTGTCCCCACTGTCCCCAGGTGTCCCCACTGTCCCCAGGTGTCCCCAGGTGTGTCCCCACTGTCCCCAGGTGTCCCCAGGTGTCCCCACTGTCCCCAGGTGTGTCCCCAGGTGCCCCCAGGTTTCCCCACTGTCCCCAGGTGTCCCCACTGTCCCCAGGTGTGTCCCCAGGTGTCCCCAGGTGTCCCCACTGTCCCCAGGTGTCCCCAGGTGTCTCCCCAGGTGTCCCCACAGTCCCCGGGTGTCCCCACTATCCCCATCAGGTGTCCCCAGGTGTGTCCCCAGGTGTGTCCTCAGGTGTCCCCAGGTGTCCCCACTGTCCCCAGGTGTGTCCCCAGTGTCCCAGCCATCCCTCACCTGTGTCATTGAGCGCCGGCGTGGCCGCTCTGGTGGCTCTGGCGGCGGTGGCGGTCAAGCACAGCCCGTCTGGGGAGGGGAGGGGACGGCACGGGGGTCACTCGGGGTGGCCGTAGGGCCGGGAGCCGGCCGGGGCGGGCGGGGGTCACCTACCGGCCGGGGGCGGCAGCCGGGGGCGGGGGCGGCGTTGGCGGCCGCCAGCAGCTCCAGGGCGCGGCGCTCGGGCCGGCGCCGCCGGGCAGCGGCCGCAGCCGGACGCGGTAACTGACCACGACGCTGCCGCGGCTGCGGGGACGGCGCGCGTGGGCGTGGGCGGGGGCGCGGCGGGGCGTCCCGGGCCCGGGATCCCGCGGGTGCCGTGGGCTCGATCCCATGGATCACAGAGATCCCGCCCCGGGATCCCGCGGGGGCCGTGGGCTCGATCCCATGGATCACAGAGATCCCATCCCGAGGATCCCATTGATCCCATCCCATGGATTCAATCCCGTGGATCCCGTGGATCACATCCCATGGATCCCACAGATCCCATGCCATGGAACCCATGGATCCCATCCCATGGATCCCATGAATCACACCCCATTGATCCCACCCCATGGATCCCACAGATCCCATCCCATGCCATCCCATCCCATGGATCCCGTGGGTCCCATGGGCTCGATCCCATGGATCACAGGGATCCCATCCCGAGGATCCCATGGATCCCATCCCATGGATTCGATCCCATGGATCACAGAGATCCCGCCCCCACGATCCCGCTGGGTGCCGTGGGCTCGATCCCATGGATCACAGGGATCCCATCCCGAGGATCCCATTGATCCCATCCCATGGATCCCATCCCATGGATCCCATTGATCCCATCCCATGGATCCCATCCCATGGATCCCATTGATCCCATCCCGTTGATCCCATCCCGAGGATCCCATGGATCCCATCCCATGGATTCGATCCCACGGATCACAGAGATCCCGCCCCAGGATCCCATGGGTGCCGTGGGCTGGATCCCATGGATCACAGAGATCCCATCCCGAGGATCCCATGGATCCCATCCCATGGATCCCATCCCATGGATCCCAGGGATCCCATCCCATCTCATGGATCCCATCCCATGGATCCCGTTGATCCCATCCCCAGGATCCCGTGGGTCCCGTGGGCTCGATCCCATGGATCACCGGGATCCCATCCCATCTCATGGATCCCATCCCGAGGATCCCATTGATCCCATCCCATGGATCCCATTGATCCCATCCCATGGATTCCATCCCATTGATCCCATGGATCCCATCCCATGGATCACATGGATCCCATGGATCCCACCGATCCCATCCCATTGATCCAATCTCATGGATCCCATTGATCCCACCAATCCCATCCCATGAATCCCATTGATCCCATGGATCCCATTGATCCCATGAATCCCATTGATCCCATCCCATGGGTTCCATCCCATCCGATCCCATTGATCCCATCCCATGGATTCAATGGATCCCATCCCATGGATCCCATTGAACCCATCCCATGGATTCGATCCCATGGATCCCATTGAACCCATCCCCAGGATCCCGTGGGTCCCGTGGGCTCGATCCCATGGATCACCGGCATCCCATCCCATCTCATGGATCCCATCCCGAGGATCCCATTGATCCCATCCCATGGATTCAATCCCGTGGATCCCGTGGATCACATCCCATGGATCCCACGGATCCCGTGCTATGGAACCCATTGATCCCATCCCATGGATCCCATCCCATGGATCCCATGGATCCCACGAATCACACCCCATTGATCCCATCCCATGGATTCCATGGATCCCATCCCATGAATTCCATTGATCTCATGGATTCCACCCCATTGATCCCATTGATCCCATCGATCCCATGGATCCCATTGATCCCATCCCATGAATTCCATCCCATGGATTCCATCCCATTGATCCCATGGATCCCATCCCATGGAACCCATGGATCCCATGGATCCCATTGATCCCACCCCATTGATCCTATCCCATGGATTCCATCCCATTGATCCCATGGATCCCATCCCATGGATCCCATTGATCCCACCGATCCCATCCCATTGATCCAATCCCATGGATCCCATTGATCCCATGGATTCCATCCCATTTGTAACTATGCCCATTGATCCCATTGATCCTATCCCATGGATTCCATCCCATTGATCCCATGGATCCCATCCCATGGATCCCATGGATTCCATCCCATTGATCCCATGGATCCCATCCCATGGATCCCATGGATCCCATGGATCCCACCGATCCCATCCCATTGATCCAATCCCATGGATCCCATTGATCCCATTGATCCCATCCCATGGATTCAATGGATCCCCATCTCATGAATCCCATTGATCCCATGGATCCCATTGATCCCATGAATCCCATTGATCCCATCCCATGGATTCCATCCCATTGATCCCATTGATCCCATCCCATGGATTCAATGGATCCCATCCCATGAATCCCATGGATCCCATGGATCCCATGGGTCCCATGGATCCCATTGATCCCATCCCATGGATTCCATCCCATTGATCCCATTGATCCCATCCCATGAACCCCACAGATCCCATGCCATGGAACCCATGGATCCCATCCCATTGATCCCATCCCATGGATCCCATGGATCCCATGAATCACACCCCATTGATCCCATCCCATGGATTCCATGGATCCCATCCCATGAATTCCATTGATCTCATGGATTCCACCCCATTGATCCCATTGATCCCATCGATCCCATGGATCCCATTGATCCCATCCCATGAATTCCATCCCATGGATTCCATCCCATTGATCCCATGGTTCCCATCCCATGGATCCCATTGATCCCATGGATCCTATCGATCCCATCCCATGGATCCAATCCCATGGATCCCATTGATCCCATGGATTCCATCCCATGGATTCAATGGATCCCATCCCATGAATCCCATTGATCCCAATCCCATGGATCCCATCCCATTGATCCCATGGATCCCATCCCATTGATCCCATGGATCCCATTGATCCCATGGATCCCATTGATCCCATCCCATGGATTCCATCCCATTGATCCCATTGATCCCATCCCATGGATTCAATGGATCCCATCCCATGGATTCAATGGATCCCATCCCATGAATCTCACGGATCCCACGGATCCCATGGATCCCGTCCCATCCCGCCGCTCCCCCACCTCAGGCTCAGGACCTCGATCCCGCCGTAGCCGGACACGTTCCGGTAGATCCCGTCCATCTGCGGACAAACGGACGCGGTCACTCGGGGTGGGGGGCCTTGGGGTGGGGATCCCTTGGGATGGACACTGGGATGGACATTGGGGTGGACACTGGGGTGTCCCTTGGGATGGACACTGGGATGGACATTGGGATGGACATTGGGGTGTTCCTTGGGATGGGCACTGGGATGGACACTGGGATGGACACTGGGATGGACATTGGGATGGACATTGGGATGGACACTGGGATGGACATTGGCATGTTCCTTGGGATGGACATTTGGATGGACATTGGGATGGACATTGGGGTTTTCCTTGGGATGGACATTGGGGTGTTCCTTGGGATGGGCATTGGGATGGACATTGGGATGGACACTGGGATGGACATTGGGGTGGACACTGGGGTGTTCCTTGGGATGGACACTGGGATGGACACTGGGATGGACACTGGGGTGTTCCTTGGGATGGGCATTGGGATGGACATTGGGATGGACACTGGGATGGACATTGGGATGGACACTGGGATGGACACTGGGGTGTTCCTTGGGATGGACATTGGGATGGACATTGGGATGGACACTGGGATGGACACTTAGAAGGGACATTGGGGTGGACATTGTGGTGGACATTGGAATGGACATTGGGGTGGTCATTGGGATGGATACTTGGGATGGACACTGGGATGGACACTGGGATGGACATTGGGATGTCCCTTGTGATGGACATTTGGATGGACATTGGGATGGACATTGGGATGGACACTGGGATGGACATTGGGATGGACCCTTGGATTGGACATTGGGTGTCCCTTGTGATGGGCATTGGATTGGACATTGGGATGGACATTGGGACGGACATTGGGGTATCCCTTGTGATGGACACTGAGATGGACACTTAGGATGGACATTGGGGTGGACACTGGGACGGACATTGGGATGGACATTGGGATGGACATTGGGACGGACATTGGGATGGACATTGGGTTGATCCTGGGGGTCTCTTGGGGTGTCCTTTGTGATGGACATTGGGGTGGACACTGGGGTGATCCTGGGGTCCCTCTGTCCCCCCACCCCCACCCCAGCCCCTCCCTGGCCTCTCACCGTCCGGCTGAACTCCTCGGCGAACCGCCGGTGCCGGGGGGACGCCGCGTCCGCCATGTCCTCCGAGAACTGCCGGTTGGTGACGCGCGCCACCATGGCCACGAAGGGCCCCAGCTCTGCGGGGACAGCGCGCCCGTCACCCGGGGGCCCGCGGGGGGCGCGGGGGGCGCGGTTTGGGGGGTCCCCCGCCCCTCACCTGCCGTCAGGTTGATGGTGGTGGCGCCGAACTCGCAGCGGGCGCCGTCCGTGTTGGGGGGCACAGGCACGTCACGCCCGTCCAGAGCCCCCCGTTCACGCAGGGGTCTGTGGGGGGGGACAACAGGGCGTGGGGACCCCCACGAGGGCACCGGGACCCTCGGGACCCCCTCACATTGATACCGTGCTGGGCTCAGCATCGCCAAACCGTCGGTTTTGGGGAAAACCGGGAAAAAAACAATTCCTGGTTCCGTCCCCGCCATCCTTGGGGGGAGGTTCGGGGGTTTGGGGGGAAACACCCCCAAAATATCCACGGATTTGGGGAGGGGTCTCCCTACCCAGTGCAGCGCCACCATCCCAGTTCCACCCAGTTACCTCTCAGTTTTGGGGGGAAAATCAGGAAAAAACCAATTTCTGCTTCCACCAAACCCCCCGGCTCTTCCCACATGGGTGGGGGGCAGCACCCCCGAAACACCCAGGAATTTGGGGAGGGGTCTCCCCACTCCAGGCAAAGCCACCATCCCAATCACCTCTGAGTTTTGGGGGAAAAACAAAAAAAACACCAATTCCTGCTTCCACCACCCCCCCTGCTCTTCCCACATGGGTGGGGGCAGCACCCCGAAACCCCTCGGATTTGGGGAGGGTCTCCCCACCCAGTGCAGCGCCACCATCCCAGTTCTCCCATCACTCCTCCCTCCAATTTTGGGTGGAAAACCAGTAAAACACCAATTCCTGCTTCCACCACCCCCTGCTCTTCCCACACATGGGTGGGGGGCAACAGCCCCAAAACACCCAGGAATTTGGGGAGGGGTCTCCCCACCCAGTGCAGCACCACCATCCCAGTTCTCCCATCACTCCCCCCTCCAATTTTGGGTGGAAAACCAGTAAAAAACCAATTCCTGCTTCCACCACCCCCCTGCTCTTCCCACACATGGGTGGGGGGCAACAGCCCCAAAACCCCCACGGAATTTGGGGAGGGGGTCTCCCCACCCCAACCCACCTCTGGTGGTGGGCACGGTGGTGGTCGTGGTTCTCCTGGTGGCTCTGCTGCGGCGCGGGGGCGTGGTGGGTCTGGGGTCCTCGCAGCGGGAGCCCCCGAAGCCGGGGGGGCAGAAGCACCGGGTGCCCACCGCGGTGCCCCCGTGGCGGCAGGCGGAATTTGGGTCGGGGTCTCGCAGCGCGGCCCGCCCGGCCCGGGGGCAGACGCAGCGCCCCCCACGGCGGTGCTGCCGCTGGCGCAGCGGTCATTTGGGTCGGGGGTCTCGCAGGCGGGGCCGGAGAAGCCGGGGGGCACAGGCAGCGCGTGCGGTTGGGCACGCCGCCGTTGAGGCACGCGACTGGGGAGGGGGCTTCGGGTAAGACGGGGAGACCCCCGGGACGGAGACCCCAGCCCAGGAGACCCCAGGAAGGAGACCCCAGCCCAAAAAATCCATGGGAAGGAGACCCCACCCCAGAATATCCATGGGAAGGAGACCCCACCCCAAAATATCCATGGGAAGGAGACCCACCCCAAGAGACCCCCGGGAAGGAGACCCCACCCCAAGAGACCCCCGGGAAGGAGACCCCAGCCCAAAAATCCATGGGAAGGAGACCCCAGCCCAGAAAATCTATGGGAAGGAGGCCCCAGCCCAGGAGACCCCGGGACGGAGACCCCAGCCCAGAATATCCGTGGGAAGGAGACCCCACCCCAGAAAATCCATGGGAAGGAGACCCCACCCCAGGAGACCCCGGGAAAGAGACCCCACCCCAGAATATCCGTGGGAAGGAGACCCCACCCCAGAAAATCCATGGGAAGGAGACCCAGCCCAGAAAATCCATAGGAAGGTGACCCCAGCCCAGAAAATCCATAGGAAGGAGACCCCAGCCCAGGAGACCCCCGGAAAGGAGACCCCAACCCCAGGAGACCCCCGGGAAAGAGACCCCACCCCAGAATATCCGTGGGAAGGAGACCCCAGCCCAGAAAATCTATGGGAAGGAGATCCCAGCCCAAAAACCTATAGGAAGGAGGCCCCAGCCCAGGAGACCCCTGGAAAGAGACCCCAGCCCAAAAAATCTATGGGAAGGAGACCCCACCCCAGAAAATCCATGAGAAGGAGACCCCCACCCCAAAATATCCATGGGAAGGAGACCCCAGCCCAGAGAAACCCGGGAAAGAGACCCCAGCCCAGAATATCCGTGGGAAGGAGACCCCACCCCAAAAAATCCATGAGAAGGAGACCCCAGCCCAGGAGACCCCAGGAAGGAGACCCCAGCCCAAAAAATCCATGGGAAAGACCCCAGCCCAAAAATCCATGGGAAGGAGACCCCAGCCCAAGAGACCCCGGAAAGAGACCCCAGCCCAGAATATCCGTGGGAAGGAGACCCCAGCCCAGGAGAACCCGGAAAGAGACCCCACCCCAGAAATCCATGAGAAGGAGACCCCAGCCCAGAGAATCTATGGGAAGGAGACCCCAGCCCAGAGAACCCCGGGAAGAGACCCCAGCCCAGAATATCCGTGGGAAGGAGACCCCAGCCCAGAAAATCCATGGGAAGGAGACCCCACCCCAGAATATCCATGGGAAGGAGACCCCAGCCCAAGAGACCCCGGAAGGAGACCCCAGCCCAGAAAATCCATGAGAAAAAGACCCCACCCCAGAAAATCCATGAGAAGGAGACCCCAGCCCAGAATATCCATGGGAAGGAGACCCCAACCCCAGGAGACCCCGGGTTGAGACCCCCACCCCAGAGAGGAGACCCCTCCCACCCCAGTGCCCCCCAGGCACTCACTGGCCGGGGGGCTGGAGCCGTGGGGGAGGTAGAGGCAGATGGTGGCCACGGTGGCCGCAGCAGAGGTGGCCGTGCTGGTCACAGAGTCGCCGGTGGTCTCGTTGGTGACAGGGGTCGTTGTCATGGTGACAAAGTCACCGTGGGTGCCATCGGTGACACCGGATGTTGTCATGGTGACAAAGTCACTGTAGGTGCCATCGGTGACAGGGGTTGTTGTCATGGTGACAAAGTCACCGTGGGTGCCATCGGTGACACCGGATGTTTTCATGGTGACAAAGTCACCGTAGGTACCATCGGTGACAGGGGTTGTTGTCATGGTGACAAAGTCACTGTAGGTACCATCGGTGACAGGGGACGTTGTTGTCACGGTGACAAAGTCCCGGTTGGTCCCAGCAGAGACGTGGCCCAGTGGCCCGGTGGCTTTGGTGGCGTTGGGCGTGGTCTCGGTGACACTGGGCGTGGTCTCGGTGACACTGGGCGTGGTCTCGGTGACATTGGGCGGGGCTGGTGTTGAGGTGACACTGGCAGGGGCCGTTGGGTGGCTCCCCAGGGTGGTGGCCCTGGTGTCACCTTCCAGGCTGGTGGCCCTGCTGTGGCCTCGCAGGTGCCCCAGTAGCACCGTCATGGTGTCACTTTCCACGGTGGTGGCCGCTGGTGTGGCATCAGTGTCACCTTCCAGTGGAGTGGCATCAGTGTCACCTTCCACGGGGGTGGCATCAGTGTCACCTTCCACAGGTGTGGCATCAGTGTCACCTTCCACGGGTGTGGCATCAGTGTCACCTTCCATGGGGGTGGCATCAGTGTCACCTTCCACAGGTGTGGCCTCGGTGTCACCTTCCACTGGTGTGGCATCAGTGTCACCTTCCACAGGTGTGGCATCAGTGTCACCTTCCACGGGTGTGGCATCAGTGTCACCTTCCATGGGGGTGGCATCAGTGTCACCTTCCACAGGTGTGGCCTCGGTGTCACCTTCCACTGGTGTGGCATCAGTGTCACCTTCCACAGGTGTGGCATCAGTGTCACCTTCCACTGGTGTGGCATCAGTGTCACCTTCCACGGAGTGGCCTCGGTGTCACCTTCCACTGGTGTGGCATCAGTGTCACCTTCCAGGGGAGTGGGATCAGTGTCACCTTCCACTGGTGTGGCATCAGTGTCACCTTCCACGGGTGTGGCCTCGGTGTCACCCTCGGTGACCGTGGTGTCACCTTCCATGGCCGTGGTGTCACCCTCTGCCGCGGTGGCCCTGGCGTGGCTCCTCACCGGCGCGGCCGTGACCGTGTTGGCGCTGACCACTGTGTCCGTGGTGGTCACCACGTCACTGACGGTGTTGGCACTGACCACTGTGTCCGTGCTGGTCACCACGTCACTGATGGTGTTGGCACTGACCACTGTGTCCGTGGTGGTCACCACGTCGCTGACGGTGTTGGCGCTGACCACTGTGTCACTCTCCGTGCTGGTCACCACGTCACTGACGGTGTTGGCACTGACCACTGTGTCCGTGGTGGTCACCACGTCACTGACGGTGTTGGCACTGACCACTGTGTCCATGGTGGTCACCACGTCACTGATGGTGTTGGCACTGACCACTGTGTCCGTGGTGGTCACCACGTCACTGACGGTGTTGGCACTGACCACTGTGTCCGTGCTGGTCACCACGTCACTGACGGTGTTGGCACTGACCACTGTGTCCGTGCTGGTCACCACGTCACTGACGGTGTTGGCACTGACCACTGTGTCCGTGGTGGTCACCACGTCACTGACGGTGTTGGCGCTGACCCCAGCGGTGACCGTGCCGTCCCTCCCCGTGGCTCTGCCACCGCTGGTGGCCGCGGTGACACTTCCCCTTCCCGCCGGTCTGGTTGTGACATTCCTCGCCCGCCGCGCCGGCGCCGTGTCCGTGCTGCTCTCCGTGGTGTCACCTCCCATGGCGGTGGTGGCCGTCACCATCACTGTCACCATCTCCATGTCATTTGTCACCATGTCATTTGTCACCGTGTTGTTTGTCACTGTGTTGTTTCTCACTGTGCCGTTTGTCGCTGTGTTGTTTGTCACCATGTCATTTGTCACTGCACCGTTCGTCCTTGTGCCGTTTGTCCTCGTGCCGTTTGTCACCGTGCCATTTGTCACCGTGCCGTTTCTCACTGTTCCATTTGTCCTCATGCTGTTTGTCACCGTGTCATTTGTCACCGCGCCGTTTGTCACTGCACCGCTCGTCCTTGCGCCGTTTCTCGCCGCGCCGTTTGTCACCTTTCCATTTCTCGCCGCGCCGTTTGTCCTTGTCACCGCGCCGCTTGTCGCCGTCACCGCGCTGGTCCCGGCGCACTCGCACCGCGGTCCCCACGCCGCCGGGGGACACCGGCAGGCTCCGCTCTCCAGGGTGCCGCCGTTGAGGCAGGAGCGCGGCCGCTCGCGGAGCTGGCAGGCGGCCCCGCGGAACCCCGGCGGGCACACGCACACCGTGCCGAAGGCGGTGCCGCCGTTCCGGCAGGCGCTGCGGGGCTCGGGGCGCTCGCACCGCGGCCCCCCGAAACCCGGCGGGCAGTAGCAGGCGGTGCCCACGGCGGTGCCGCCGTTCCGGCAGGCGCTGCCCGGGTCCGGGCTCTGGCAGCGCCGGCCGGAGCGGCCGGGGGACAAACGCAGCGGGGACCGACGGCGGTGCCGCCGCCGGAGCAGGGGGCTGCGGGGACAGCGCAGGTGTGGGTGGGGGTCCCCAAATTTGGGATGATGGGGGTCCCCAGATTTGGGGGTGGGGGTGGGATGGGGTGGCACCAAAATTGGGGAGATGGGGGTGTCTCCAAAGTGGGGGAGGGATGGAAGTGTCACCAAAACTGGGGAGATGGGGGGTCACCAAAGTGGGGGAGGGATGGGGGTGTCACCGAAATTGGGGAGATGGGGGGTTCACTGAAATTGGGGGTGGGGTGGGATGGGGGTTTCACCAAAATTGGGGAGATGGGGATGTCACCAAATTTGGGGGTGGGGTGGGATGGGGGTGTCACCAAATTTGGGGAGATGGGGGCGTCTCCAAAGTGGGGGAGGGATGGGATGGGGGTGGCACCAAACCTGGGGAGATGGGGGGTCCTCAAATTTGGGGGTGGGGTGGGGCGGCAGCAAATTTGAGGAGATGGGGGTCCCCAAATTTGGGGGTGGGTGGGGGCGGCAGCAAACTGGGGAGATGGGGGTCCCCAAATTTGGGGGTGGGGTGGGGCGGCAGCAAACTGGGGAGATGGGGGTCCCCAAATTTGGGGTGTGGTGGGAATGGGGGTGGCACCAAATTTGGGGTGGGATGGGATGGGGTGTCACCAAAATTGGGGACATGGTGTTGTCCCCAAATTGGGGGTGGGATGGGATGGGGGTTTCACCAAATTTGGGGAGATGGGGATGTCACCAAATTTGGGGGTGGGATGGGGTGGCACCGAAATTGGGGGAGGGATGGGATGGGGTGGCACCAAACTGGGGAGGTGGGGGTCCCCAAATTTGGGGGGTGGGGTGGATGGGGGTGGCACCAAAATTGGGGGTGGGGTGGGATGGGGGTGGCACCAAACCTGGGGAGATGGGGGTCCCCAAATTTGGGGAGATGGGGGTCGCCAAATTTGGGGGTGGGATGGGATGGGGTGGCACCAAAATTGGGGAGATGGGGGGTCCCCAAACTGGGGAGGGATGGAAGTGTCACCAAAACTGGGGAGATGGGGGGTGTCTCCAAATTTGGGGGTGGGATGGGGTGGCACCAAATTTGGGGGTGGGATGGGGTGGCACCAAACCTGGGGGAGATGGGGGAGTCACCAAAGTGGGGAGGGTGGGATGGGGGTCCCCAAACCGGGGTAAAGGAACTGGGAGTCTGTTCCCAAACTGGGAAAGGGAACTGGGAACCTGTCCCCAAACTGGAGAAGGGACACAAGGAACTGTCCCCAAACTGGGAGTGGGAACTGGGAGTCTGTTCCCAAACTGGAAATGGGAACTGGGAGAGGGAACTGGGAACCTGTCCCAAACTGGGAGAGGAACTGGGACTGGGAACTGGGAACCTGTCTCCAAATTGGGAAAGGGAACTGGGAGTCTGTCCTCAAACTGGGAAAGGGAACTGGGAGTGGGAACTGGGAACCTGTCCCCAAACTGGGAAAGGGAACTGGGGATCCATTACCAAACTGGAGAAGAGACACAAGGATCTGTCCCCAAACTGGGAGTGGGAACTGGGAGTCTGTCCCCAAACTGGGAAAGGGAACTGGGACTGGGAACTGGGAACCTGTCCCCAAACTGGGAAAGGGAACTGGGAACCTGTCCCCAAACTGGGAAAGAGAACTGGGAACCTGTCCCCAGACTGGGAAAGGGAACTGGGAGTGGGAACTGGGAACCTGTCCCCAAACTGGGAGTGGGAACTGGGAGTCTGTCCCCAAACTGGGAGAGGGAACTGGGAACCTGTTCCCAAACTGGAAATGGGGACACAAGGATCGGTCCCCAAACTGGAGAAAGGAACTGGGAACCTGTCCCTAATCTGGG